>JAQBSW010001686.1:0-125274 GCA_029291075.1 Eudiplozoon nipponicum | reverse complement strand
ACAGATGGGCACTAATAAATAGAAATATTATATCGCATGAAATAAAATTTAAAATGTTTATAATATGGATTAGACCGATACTAGAATATGCTGCCGCTACTTGGAATCCTTTAACAAAGGGTTTGTCTAATAAGATAGAAGCTGTACAAAGAAAAGTTGTGAAACAAATTAGTCCTATCTCCTGCACTATATACGCCACTAGATTACAGTTTGTATCACTGCATCCTTTATGGTTTCGGAGAATGTGCTATTGCATAAAAGCTTTCCATTCGAAACAGTGGACTGATGCCTATATGAAACCAAAAAGAAAGAGTCATGAAATTGGAACTAGATCTGGTCATTTTGCAATATCTCCACCATTGGTGGGGAATGTTGCGAGCAAGCTATTCTCTTTTTCAATAATTTATTACATTTACAATCAATTGCCAAAGGGGCTTAGAGAAACGCCTCCAACTAAAATGTCTTTTAAATTTTTATCTACCGAACTAGAAAAAGTGTTTAATCCTGCTGATATTTTTAATTTTAATTATGATAATACATTCTCGTGGTTAAATAAAAGACAGGATTAATTGTTTTTCAGCAGCATAATTTCTCGAGATTCTATCTTCAAATTTTGTATTATTAAAACTGAAATGTTATGCATTATATCATCTTGTTAATCAACAATGCATAAAATCAATTATTAGTCATGGTTCCCTTTTTTTCTTACAAAATTTTACACTCGAATTATACCTTAAATTTTCCTATTTTTGATGAAGAATCTATCACTCTTTACAGCTGAACTTTCTGATGCTGATAAATTGTACAGTACAACTAATTGCACATATTTATGTGATGTGATATCTTTTTATATTGTACATTTTCTAATTTTATTATTTGATGGAACATGTGTGGTTTGAATCCAAATAAAGATATTCTATTCTATTCTATTCTATATAACATTCCTTTAACCCTAAAGTTTTTATTAACCATCCCCAATCTGTCATTATAGAACAGATACCACGTTACATGGGGAAGTGGTATTAAAATGAATATTTATATAATAGACTTTGATAACCGAGCTTTCTGGACATTTGCATATGAGCAAAAGAAATAAACAGCACAATATTTGAAATATTTTGTAAATTTGGATATGTCATCTAAAAAAATGCAGTGTCCCGTCGTCAATATTTAAATATAAAAATACGAAAACTTAATTTGCAATTTGATCGGCTAACTGCATATCAGTCTTTTTAATCATGATTTTCTTGCTTTGTTACTCTGCAAGGTTTAACGTTTTCACTTTACCATCCTTTTCAGCATTTTTTCTAACACATTTATAGTAGCGTGAAAAATGTACCTGACGTTTTGTTGAGCTAACTGCATTTCAGCCATTTTAACAATACTCTCCATG
This sequence comes from Eudiplozoon nipponicum, assembly GCA_029291075.1. Taxonomy (NCBI): domain Eukaryota; kingdom Metazoa; phylum Platyhelminthes; class Monogenea; order Mazocraeidea; family Diplozoidae; genus Eudiplozoon; species Eudiplozoon nipponicum. Next base: position 123,881 of record JAQBSW010001686.1, on the reverse strand, counting down.
CTCCGATTTGCTATCGGTTTTAAAGTCTTCTCCGCATTTACTTTTACGTTTCTGTGTTTTAGCAAATTTATCATCACTTTAAAAACTTCGTTTGCGATTTTATCGGCTAACTTCATACCAGTCTTTTACCATCATTCGTTATAATCTGTTTTGCAAGTGGTGGTAATGCTTCCGAACAATTTCCATCGCGGCATTTTTTGCAAATGTTTCTTCGTCATTTGATAAACGTGCGTTGCAATTTCGACTGCAAATTGGGATTCATATTTCATAATGAAATACATTACTCCTTGTGTTGATATTGGTTTTAATCTCCCCACGTCACTTTTATATTCCGCATTGTTTTCCAACAGTCTTAACACCAATTAGTTCAGTTTTGACCAGAAGGATAAACCAAAGGCAGCATGAACGGAAAGTATATTCTCATGCACATTCGTTTCGTGCTTACTGGCGACTCATCAGTAGGAGCCGGTATTACGCCCTTTAACCACTATATATTTTGGTCAAGAATGTGGGATAATAGGACGGTACAATCTCCTAGACGAATGTGTAAACCTGCAATAGTGAAGCTAACATCATATAGTCTACGACAATGCGACTCAACGATAACTCACTATATATATATATATATATATATATATATATATATATATATATATATATATATATATATATATATATCATATATATATATATAAATTCATATATATATATATATATATATATATATATATATATATATATATATATATATATCGAGTCTGTAATGGATACTAACACTATGGCTATTGTGTTAGTAACCGATACCAACATTATTGTACCGAAAAGGTACATGCTACTAACACTATGGTTGCCGAATTGGAATATGGTACCAATATGATGGATATCAATTTCTGCTATAGTTCACCGAAATTGGAGAATTATAACAATTTCTGAACACCTGTTTATCCAATAAATCCTTACACTCACGTCTTGATCGATATCAGTTATCACATTTCGCGGTAAGCATGACATCATTCAATTTAATATATTACAGTTAAATACTGTTTGTTGCGGAGAACTAATATATTTGCAAGTATGTATTAGGTGTTGCGAACCTAGTAACAAATTAGTTCAGTTGTGACCAGAAGGATAAACCAAAGGCAGCATGAACGGAAAGTATAATCTCATGCACATTCGTTTCGTGCTTACTGGCGACTCATCAGTAGGAGCCGGTATTACACCCTTTAACCACTATATATTTCGGTGAAGAATGTGGGATAATAGGACGGTACAATCTCCTAGACGAATGTGTAAATCTGCAATAGTGAAGCTAACATCATATAGTCTACGACAATGCGAATTCAACGCTAACTCACACTATATAATATATTTACCGAGTCTGTAAAGGATACTAACACTATGGCTATTGTGTTAGTAACCGATACCAACATTATTGTACCGAAAAGGTACTAACACTATGGTTTCCAAGTCAGTACATGGTACAAACATGATGGATATCAATCTATGCTATAGTTCACCAACATTGAGAATTACAACTTTTTCTGAACACCTGTTACTCCAGTAAATCCATACACTCTGGCCTTGATCGATATCAGTTATCACATTTCGAGGTAAGCATGACACCATTCAATTCAATATATAACAGTTATATACTGTTTGTTGCGGTCAAATAATATATATTCAAGTATGTATTAGGTGTTGCGAACCTAGTAACAAATTATTTCAGTGAACTATAGCATAAATTGATATTCATCATGTTGGTACTATATTCCAATTCGGCAGCCAGAGTGGTAGTACCATGTACCTTTTCGGTACAATAATGTTGGTATCGATTACTAACACAATAGCCATAGTGTTAGTATCCTTTACAGACTCGGTATATATATTATATAGTGTGAGTTAGCGTTGGAGTCGCATTGTCGTAGACTATATGATGTTAGCTTCACTATTGTAGATTTACACATTCGTCTAGGAGATTGTACCGTCCTATTATTCCACATTCTTCTACCAAATATATAGTGGTTAAAGGGCGTAATACCGGCTCCTACTGATGAGTCGCCAGTAAGCACGAAACGAATGTGCATGAGAATATACTTTCCGTTCATGATGCCTTTGTTTTATCCTTCTGGTCAAAACTGAACTAATTTGTTACAAGGTTCGCAACACCTGATACATACTTGCATATATATTAGGTCTCCGCAACAAACAGTATTTAACAGTCTTAACGCCATTTTACAAATGTTCTTTGCAATTTCTATTGCTAACTGTAATTCAAATCTTTTAGCAACTTGGTCTGTGCCTTGTTTTGATACCCCTTTTAAAGTCTTCTCAAAACTTTCTTTCATGGGATCGTTTTCTAATATTTTTATTGTCAGTTTAAAGACGTACTTAGCAACTTTTACCTGATTATCGGGTTGCGATCCGATTTGTTTGCATCCGCTGTCTTCCTGATTTTTTCTCCATAATTTAATTTCGATTCAAATCACCCATATGGAATGAAAATCGGTATCTTAAAATCGATGATAATAAGAAGTATATCATTAACAGATAAAAAACATAGAGAGATTGAATTAGGTAGACTGCGAGAAATATTCAGTGCTAATGGGTATCTTCTATAGTTAATTGAAGCAACTATAATGAGCGTTATAAGTAAATTTAATCATGACTGAAAGTACGTGAAGTCAAATAAAGCAAAAGATGACCGGAGCGTAATTTTTATACCTGACTATAAACTAAATAGGAAAATTAAAATGGTAGCATCAAAATACAATATGCGTACTATTTTAAAACAGACCCTTACCCTAGGTTTTTAACTTCCCAACCAAAAGGAGAAAATAGAATCGTTAGACACAACAGGATTATATGAAATTCCATGTAACGACTGTAAGCTGATGTATGTGGGTGAAACCATGCGTCCAATTAAGGTTAGAAAAGGGGAACATAAAACAGCATGCAAGTATGGCCATGTTAATAGATCAGATCTTGCACGCCATACAGTAGAAAAAGGACACACAATTAATTGGGATGGGTGGAAACGTATATCAATTTGTAGCCGTAGCAGATCGACTAGACTGATCAGAGAATCCATCGAAATTAAATCGAGAAAGGACATAAAGAATAAAACAGCCGTAGAAAAATCACTGGTCCTATTTGGAATAGAGCACTAAATAATGGTAGAAAACAAAGATTGCACGAATCAGAATCACAAACTCGCTCAGGTACAAGTATAAGAACACTGGACTGATATTAACTTACAGAGGTGGAGGGTGAGTAATTCAATATTGCCTAATTTATTTTCTGATTATCTTATTATTTCATCCTTGATTACTTGTTATCTTATTTTATCTGTTATCTTACGTCCTGTCGTTAGTGTAGCACTTTTTAACAATCATATATGTCTGCATCTTTCTTTATCAGATAATTTTCAATTTCTTTTACGAACCCTTTTTATTTTTCATTTTAACTATCTACCCTAGTAAAATACTTTTCCGTTTCTAATTTAATTTTGCTAACTCTAAATTATTTACTGTATTCACAGTATCTTGCCCCCTCCTCACCGGGATGCCACTCATAATTACTTCATTCAAGATAGTACATGTAAAAAAAGGTCTGACGTGTGCATTTAGGAAATGACAGTTATCATTTTAGTTTCATGTGAATTTCTGTTACACATGACGTTAATTACATGGAACAGATTATCTCTCGGTCTTAAGCAAACGTTCACACACACACAAACACACAGACATGGCATGCGCTTATCAAGTGATTAGTCAGATGTTGCTAAATCGCTGTAATTTCACTGAGATGAGTACACACGTTCAGTAGTTGATTACTCCTCAATCAAAAACAAATGAGAATACATACACACAGGCATGGCTTACGCTTATCTATAGCATTGTCAGTAACCGTGACTAAATCACTGTAATCTCATTTCGAAGCGTGTACATATGCAGACATATACACAAACCAATTTGACATACACATTCCTAGCATTTTATTTTTAAAAAAAAGTTATGCTTAAGAGATCTAACAACAAGTATAAATGGGGCAGTTTAAACTAATATTTTCACTTGACATATTGATTGTCAACATAGTATGATATGAGCTTTCCATTGAAAAAGATATCCGTAACTAGACATCGAAAATTATGAAGAAAAAATCAGGAAGACAGCGGATGCAAACAAATCGGATCGGAACCCGATGATCAGGTAAATGATCTATTTCCTGTCGCACATGTTTCTTTTAAATGGCCATTATTCACTTTGTTATTAATGTTTTTTCTTCCTAATTATATATATATATATATATATATATATATATATATATATATGTATATGTGTGTGTGTGTGTTTGTGTTTGTGTTTAAATCAGTGGACCTGGAAATGTATATGATACAAGATTTATATTTGACCTACGAGTGCTATCAAATGTTCCGCGAATTGATAATAAGGAAAGACAACGCCGCGCAACGTACATCAACATTTAGGAATTTCGATTATTGGTAAACCAAAATCGTTTTTTAATAAAAAAATTTGTTAATAAAAGCGTACATTTAATTAATTTTGCGATGTGAGTATCTGCGTTTCTCAAAAGTATATCATCCGCTATATCTGCTTTTCACTGACACATACTAGCAATTCTTTAATTCAAGTTTGCGAAATGAAGGCAAGAATCATAAACCTTTCTCCTGTTGGCTCTGAACATACCAGGAATCTAGATGAAAACCAGTCAGGAGCTGAGGATTTAGTTGAATATGCAGTGAAAAGGGAAATGAAACAAACAGCTACGCAGACTAAAGAACAGGTATTAAAACAAGTCACAGAAGAAAAGGCAAAGAAAACTGTAACACAAGATACAAAACAATTTTTAATTGGAGATAATGCAAAAATTGAAATGAAGGTAGCTGGAAAATGCATTAAAATAATTTGTAAAAATATGCTACCGCTGTTAGTAGAAAAAGCCGTAAAGAAAGTTAGGAAATATACCGAGTTGCTCGTAGCAGAACATATTGCGGAGGATGTTTGTGAATAGATGACAAAGGTGTTAGGAAACAAATTCGCAATGGGGGGAGTTGAGAAGACAGAAAAACCGGAAGCAGAACAAATTATATAGAGCGCTTTTGAATTGGCGATAAAGTTGTTAGAAAATTTTGCCGCAAATAAAAGTGGTGAGATGACATTAAAAGCGCTAGCAAAAAATACACAGAGAATTATGGTACATGGACTGAAATAAAGTTAGGAGAAAAAGTTGCTAAGTACTAAAAAAAATTTAAAAGAAACATGTTGCGCGACAGGAAACAGATCATTTACCTGATTATCGGGTTGCGATCCGATTTGTTTGCATCCGCTGTCTTCCTGATTTTTTCTCCATAATTTTCGATATCTAGTTACGGATATCTTTTTCAATGGAAAGCTCATATCATACTAAGTTGAAAATCAATATGTCAAGTGGAAATATTATTTTAAACTGTCTTATTTATACTTGTTGCTAGAACTCTTAAGCATAGCATGTTTTTAAAAAGAAATAAAATGCTAGGAATGTGTATGTCAAATTGGTTTGTGTATATGTCTGCATGTGTACACGCTTCGAAATGAGATTACTGTGATTTAGTCACAATTAATGACAACTCGCTAGATAAGCGTACGCCATGCCTGTGTGTATGTATTCTCGTTTGTTTTTGATTGAGGAGTAATCACCTACTGCACGTGTACACTCATCCTAGTGAAATTACAGAGATTTAGCAACATCTGACTAATCACTTGATAAGCGTATGCCACTTCTGTGTGTTTGTGTGTGTTTGTGTGTGGGCGTTTGCTTAAAGATGATAAATAATCTGTTACATGTAATTAACGGCACGTGTAACAGAAATTCACATGAAACTAAAATGATAACTGTCATTTCCTAAATGCACACGTCAGACCTTTTTTTACATGTACTATCTTGAACGAAGTAATTATGAGTGGCATCCCGGTGAGGAGGGGGCAAGATACTGTGAATACAGTAAATAATTTAGAGTTAGCAAAATTAAATTAGAAACGGAAAAGTATTTTACTAGGGTAGATAGTTAAAATGAAAAATAAAAAGGGTTCGTAAAAGAAATTGAAAATTATGTTATGTTAATGATATACTTCTTATTATCATCGATTTTAAGATACCGATTTTCATTCTTTATGGATGATTCAATCGAAATTAAATTATGGAGAAAAAATCAGGAAGACAGCGGAGGCAAACAAATCTGATCGCAACCCGATAATCAGGTAAAAGTTGCTAAGTACGTCTTTAAAATGACAATAAAAATATTAGAAAACGATTCCATGAAAGAAAGTTTTGAGAAGACTTTAAAAGGGGTATTAAAACAAGGCACAGACCATGTTGCTAAAAGATTTGAATTACAGTTAGCAATTGAAATTGCAAAGAACATTTGTAAAATGGTGTTAAGACTGTTAAATACTGTTTGTTGCGCAGAAATAATATATATGCAAGTATGTATTAGGTTTTGCGAACCTTGTAAAAAATTAGTTCAGTTGTGAACTGAAGGATAAACCAAAGGCAGCATGAACGGGAAGTATAATCTCATGCACATTCGTTTCGTGCTGCCTTTGGTTTATCCTTCTGGTCATAACTGAACTAATTTGTTACTAGGTTCGCAAAACCTATTACATACTTGCATATATATTAGCTCCTCGCAACAAACAGTATTTAACTGTAATATATTGAATTGAATGATGTAATGCTTACCGCGAAATGTGATAACTGATATCGATGAAGGCCAGAGTGTATGGTTAAACTGGAGTAACAGGTGTTCGGAAATTGTTGTAATTCTCAATTTGGGTGAACTTTAGCATAAATTTATATCCATCAGGTTGGTATCATGTACCGACTCGAAACTATAGTGTTAGTATCCGGTACTCATCGATTTCAAAAATGGTATCAGTTACTAACACAATAGCCATAGTGTTAGTATCCCTTTACAGACCTCGGTATTATATAGTGAGTTAGCATTGAAGCCGTATTGTCGTTGACTTTTAGATTATGTTAGCTTCACTATTGCCAGGTTTACACATCTGTCTAGAGATTGTACCGTCCTATTATTCCACATTCTTCTACCAAATATATAGTGGGTAAGGCGTAATACTGGCTCCTACTCGATGAGTCGCCAGGCACGAAACGAATGCGAGATTATACTTTCGTTCATGCTGCCTTTGGTTTATCCTTCTGTCACAACTGAATCCATTTGTTACTAGGTTCGCAAACCTAATACATACTTGCATATATATGCTAGCTCTTCGCAACAAACAGCATCTGACTAAACACCTGATAAGCGTATGCCATGTCTGTGTGTTGTGTGTGTGTGAACGTTTGCTTAAGACTGAGAAATAATCTGTTACATGTAATCAACGGCACGTGTACCAGAAATTCACATGAAACTAAAATGATAACTGTCATTTTCTAAACGCACACGTCAGACCTATTTTTACACGTACTATCCTAAATGAAGTAATTACGAGTGGCATCCTGGTGAGGAGGGGGCAAGATTCTGTGAATAAGGTAAATAATTTAGAGTTACCAAAATCATGTTAGAAACGAAAAAGTACTCTACTAAGGTGGATAGTTAAAATAAAATAAAAAGGATCGTAAAAGAAGTTGAAAATTGTCTGATAAAGAAAGATGCAAACATAAATGTTTGTTAAAAGGTGCTACACTAACAACAGAACGTAAGATAACAGATAAAATAAGATAACAAGTAATCAAGGATTAAATAATAGGATAATCAAAAATAAATTAGGCGATATTGAATTAATCAATCTCCACCTCTGTAAGTTAATATCAGTCCAGTGTTCTTATTCTTTTACTTGAGCGAGTTTCTGATTCTGATTCTGATTCGTGCAATCTTCGTTTTCTACCATTATTTAGTGCTGTATTCCAAATAGGATTCTCTAATCAGTCTAGTCGACCTGTTACGGCTACAGATTGATATACGTCTGCACCCATCCCAATTAATGGTGTGTCCTGTCTCTACTGTATGGCGTGCAAGATCTGATCTATTAACATGGGCATACTTGCATGCGGTTTTATGTTCTCCTCGTCTAACCTTAATTGGGCGCATGGTTTCACCCACATACATCAGGTTACAGTCGTTACGTGGAATTTCATATAATCCTGTTGTGTCTAACGTTTCTAGTTTCTCCTTTTGGTTGCGAAGTTTAAAACCTTGGGTAAGGGTCTGTTTTAAAATAGTACGTATATTGTATTTTGATGCTACCATTTTGATTTTCCTATTTAGTTTAGAGTCAGGTATAAAAATTACGCTCCGGTCATCTTTTGCTTTATTTGACTTCACGTACTTTCAGTCATGATTAAATTTACTTATAACCCTCATTATAGTTGCTTCAATTAACTATAGAAGATACTTATTAGCACAGAATATTTCTCGCAATCTACCTAATTCAATCTCTCTATGTTTTTTATCTGTTAATATTAAGCTTCTTATTATCATTGATTTTAAGATACCGATTTTCATTCTATATGGATGATTTGAATCGAATTTAAGAAGGATACCTGAGTAAGTATCCTTCCTATAAACATCCCGTTCTAGTTTTGTATCATTTCTAATTAACTTGACATACAGAAATGGTAATTCGCCACATACTTCATTTTCAATTTTAAATTTCAGCTCGCTCACCAGATTTGCTATGTTTAAGAAATGTATCAGTTGATCCTCCCAGTGATTACAAATAAATAATATTTCCTCCAGATATCGTACATACAATTTTGGGTTTAGTGGTGTTATATCCAGGAGGGTTTCCTCCATGTAATGCATAAAGATATTAGCTATTGGAACTGACAGTGGTTGTCCCATTGGAACACCTCTAATCTGCTTATAAAATAAATTCCTGAATTCAAAATAAGTGCAAGACATACATACGTGCATCATCTACATGACGTTCTTATCGTCATTTGGCTTTCTTCCAATATTACTGGATGATCAACCAGGAAACGCTGAAAATAGTCTAGTGCTTTAGGTATTGGCATATTGGTGTACATTGACACCACATCTAAACTCACCAATCTATCGTTTTCATTTAGCTCACATCTATCGACAATCTCAACCAAATGGTATGAATTCATCAATGTATGGTCTAAGAAGTACGAATATTTCCTTATTCTATGACATAGAAACTTAGACATTTTATATGTTGGGGAGTGTTGGACATTAACAATAATTCTCTAGGGGTTGCCTGATTTATGTATCTTTACTAAACCATACACTCTGGGAGCGACTGTATCTCTTTGTATGAGAGCGTTACCATGCGCTTGATCTAATTCTCCATTAGCAATCATGTTATTGATCAATAATTTAACTTCTCCTTGTAACTTATCCGTAGGATCTTTATTAATTTTAGCGTATTCCTCTATATTGTCTAGTTATTCATACATTTTATCATTATAGTCAGATTGACTCATCAGAACCATCACTCCTCCTTTGTCTGCTTTCAAACATATCACACTGTTTGCTATTAACTCTTTCCTGAGACTTTTTTTCATAATTCGGTTTACGTTTTTCCTCTTTGTACGTTAGCACAGCTGCGGCTACGTCTAATTCAAACCTAACTTTATCCTTGTCTGAGAGGAATTGTGCTATTTTAACAGCTTCGGTAATTATCTCATTTTTTGATGATTTCTCATTTTGGACAGCTGTATTCAGACCACAATTAAGCATTTCCAGCTTTTTCTCATGATATATTAGAAACGAGGCACTCAGTCGATTTGACCAACATCTCAATTCTACATAAAGCAAAATCAGAAAAATTATTATATATTTATGAAGCCCTTTATATAAAACAACATATACCTGGCCTAAATATTCAAAAGTTTCATCAACATGATATTCTAATCGACTGGCCACGAATAACGAAATTCAACAACAATTTACTAGTATCCAGACAAGACCGAATACGCCCTCGAATAGACTCATCAGACATTCAATCGGATTCAAGTATGTATTAGCTTTTGCGAAACGAGTAACAAATTAGTTCAGTTGTGACCAGAAGGATAAACCAAAGGCAGCATGAACGGAAAGTATAATCTCATGCACATTCGTTTCGTGCTTACTGGCGACTCATCAGTAGGAGCCGGTATTACGCCCTTTAACCACTATATATTTGGTAGACGAATGTGGAATAATAGGACGGTACAATCTCCTAGACGAATGTGAAAACCTGTAATAGTGAAGGTAACATAATCTAAAGTCAACAACAATGCGACTTCAATGCTAACTCACACTATATAATATATATACCGAGTCTGTAAATGATACTAACACTATGGCCATTGTGTTAGTAACTGATACCTTTTTTGAAATCGATGAGTACCGGATACTAACACTATGGTTTCCGAGTCGGTACATGATACCAACCTGATGGATATTAATTTATGCTAAAGTTCACCCAAATGAGAATTACAACAATTTCCGAACACCTGTTACTCCAGTTAAACCATACACTCTGGCCTTCATCGATATCAGTTATCACATTTGGCGGTAAGCATGACATCGTTCAATTCAATATATTACAATTAAATACTGTTTGTTGCGAAGAGCTAATATATATGCAAGTATGTATTAGGTTTTGCGAACCTAGTAACAAATTAGTTCAGTTGTGACCAGAAGGATAAACCAAAGGCAGCATGAACGGAAAGTATAATCTCATGCACATTCGTTTCGTGCTTAATGGCGACTCATCAGTAGGAGCCGGTATTACGCCCTTTAACCACTATATATTTGGTAGAAGAATGTGGAATAATAGGACGGTACAATCTCCTAGACGAATGTGTAAACTTGTAATAGTGAAGCTAACATCATCTAAAGTCAACGACAATGCGACTTCAATGCTAACTCACACTATATAATATATATACCGAGTCTGTAAAGGATACTAACACTATGGCTATTGTGTTAGTAACTGATACCTTTTTTGAAATCGATGAGTACCGGATACTAACACTATGGTTTCCGAGTCGGTACATGATACCAACCTGATGGATATTAATTTATGCTAAAGTTCACCCAAATTGAGAATTACAACAATTTCCGAACACCTGTTACTCCAGTTAAACCATACACTCTGGCCTTCATCGATATCAGTTATCACATTTGGCGGTAAGCATGACATCATTCAATTCAATATATTACAGTTAAATACTGTTTGTTGCGAAGAACTAATATATATGCAAGTATGTATTAGGTTTTGCGAACCTAGTAACAAATTAGTTCAGTTGTGACCAGAAGGATAAACCAAAGGCAGCATGAACGGAAAGTATAATCTCATGCACATTCGTTTCGTGCTTACTGGCGACTCATCAGTAGGAGCCGGTATTACGCCCTTTAACCACTATATATTTGGTAGAAGAATGTGGAATAATAGGACGGTACAATCTCCTAGACGAATGTGTAAACCTGTAATAGTGAAGCTAACATAATCTGAAGTCAACGACAATACGACTTCAATGCTAACTCACACTATATGACGAATGTGTAAACCTGTTAGGCGCATTGTGAGTCATGGAGTTGGCTAAAAATAGTGAAGACGACTGTGGATGTAGCGAGACGTCTGATTTTAAAATTGCATCTGCAATAATGTTTTCTTCGCCCTTTTCATGAAAAACGTCGAATTATCATTCACAAAGGCGTGACAACTGTCGCTCTACTCTGGCAGGATACATTACGACGGTTGAAATCGCATTTGGAAGTACGCTAACTAATGTTACATGATCCATATGAGCAACAAATATACCGTAGCCTATGGTGCAAATTAAGTGGCGCACTGCGCCATGGATGGCGAGGGGTTTTCGACCAAAAATTGTCGTATCTAGGTTCTACTGGTTGTAGATTACGCGAGTAAAATCTAAAAGGCTTCCAAACTCCATCGATCTCTTGTTCCAAGCTAGCCTCAATTTTATATTTAAAAACATAAGTTGTGCGTAGTAAATCTCGTTGAAAGTCTGTATGTGTTAGCATAGTTGCATTTGCTAAAGAATTGATGGCAAGAAAAAGAAATTTCTCATCAACAAACGAACTAGAAATTGCAAAGTTTCTGCTCTGTCTTTTTCGATTCCGCAGGTGCCAACATAACAGATATAGTAGTTTTGTTAGGCCGGTAAGGAAATTGCGATAATAGATGAGTACTCCAAATTTTTTGTGTAAGCCTTTCAAAGTTTTTTGGAACGCAATGTTCTTTATCGTATTTTTATTAGATTGCAAAAGCTCTATACCTCGATGTGCGATACGATGTCCTAAGAAATCTACGGATGGAGTTGCAAATTGCTTTTTGTCACAGTTTACCTTGAGTCCGTTATATGATAAGAGTGATATGACATTTCTAAGATACTTGGCAAGAATGTCTAAGTCAGGACTGAAAACCATTGTCATCAAGTTATGAAGTACAGTGATCGGCGTCATCGCGGAGTATTTTATCCATGAAACTCTGAAATGTCTCATTGGTACACTTGAGAACAAAAAGCATATAAAGGTATTCAAAAGGACCGAAAGAAATGATGACACCAAATTTTTCTATATTTTCTGGTGCTAAAAGTTGTGTTGTTAGTCATGTCTGAGGTCAATTAATGAGGATTATTTGCTACAACTATTTTTTTCAATTAATATATTTATGTTTAAAATAGGGTATGCATCGGTTTGGTCACAGAATTGAGCTTGCGAAAATCTCTGCAGACTGTATTATTCTTGCGCCTTAAAAACAAAAGGAATCAACATTAACTGCAGCAGAAGGCGTTTTGTTCATGAAGAATATTTACTGTTCCTTTGTTGTTGCTTGTGATCAACCAAAGAAGGAAACCGAATTCCATTTGGTAAATTTTCCGAAAGATGCTGGTAATTTCGTCAAGTATTACTATACTTTTGGTAATTATAGCATCACGTTTTTGGAGAATATCAACTGAAGTTTCCAAGGGATCTCGATTTTCGTTTGATTTAATTTGTCTGATTTGGACCGAGATGTTGATCCGCGGTTTTATGGCGTATCTTTCAATTAATTTGGTAAAATCTGAAAAAGTTATCTCTGAAGAGGATAGCCTAATGTCCTCTGATGTTAGACTGACGGATGGACGCTAAACTAATTTAGGCCCGAAGATATTCGTATTTGTAAATAGCTTACAGAAATTTTAAATCAGCACAATAAAAATGCATACAGTGATTTGAATTTTTTTCAAAAATTAATTTATGACATACATGTCCTGTAAATATTAATGTAAATAAAAAAGCGCTTACCAAAACAACTGCCACCTTTTAAACTGACAATTTGGAACCATTTATCGCTGCTAAATTAGTCAATTGTACTAAATATTAGCCACACAGCTAGAACAGACAAAATACGTTATGGAAACAATTGCTTTTAGATGAGCTAGTAGATTCCAACTGATATAGCCGATTAAATAACAGAATTCGCTGACTTTTATTGGAATTATTTAAAAATTGTGTCACAGATTAAGCAGGCTGGCAATGACGAGATGATCTAGTAATAAAATTCTGACAATTGGCGTATAAGATATACTGACGTTGGTAGTTTGCGCTTCAAAAAAAATTCCCGTCCAATATTTTTCCCAAGTGGCACCCGAAAGCAGGACAGTGAAAACGATATGCTCAACGAATTTTTATTATGAAAACAAGTAAGTTAGCAAGTCAAAACAGCTTTGTAACGGCTCAGATTAATTCGCCGTCACATTGTTCAAATTAAATTCAAATTATAATACGCTAGACCAAAGAGAATGCGCAAAATTACCGTTGACCAATTGTGTGCAAGTGTGATTGCTGTCGCCTTCTCTGATTCACTGACTATCTACGCCAACTGATTTATTTTCGTTAACCAAACTGTGTCACATTTTTGGCTAGTTTTCAGTCACCCGATTCTTCTTGTTACTGTGCATTTAGTTACACGTAAACGACCATCTATATCGGGCTTCTTCGTATACCAGCCACCTCAGTGTTGCCGCAGATCTTCAGCAGGGCACGTCTAGGCCTTCAAACAGCAACTAACACAGCCTACTTCGACAATTCCATTTATTCAGTTGCATCTACTCAGAGGATCACCAGCCAACGAGCATGAAAACAGAGCAACTGTCTAGAGGAACTTTTAGACACTCACGTTGCAAACATTCGTAAATATTCACAGCATTTTCTAGTGCTCCTATTAATGACTACCAACAGTAACTACTCTCTGCTTCTTATTGGTCATCTTTTTAACGACGCACTATAATTTTTTTTAGCCGGGGCGTTATAAATTGACAACCGAATCAGGATCGGTGTGCAAAGCCACTGTTGCAACTTGTTTTGATAGCACAAATCATTGAGCAAAATTTTAAAGTTAGAATTTTTGCTTTTGGACGTGAATCTTTTATGTACATAAAAAACAGACAGTAGCCCATCAAATATGCAGATTTTATCACCCGATCATATTGCCTTTTTAATCCTGCTTTTGAATATATCTCATTCAAAGCCTTTTGTTTTTAAATCGGTAAAAATATTTTCTCGTCTACGTGATTTTGTACCATATTCAGCGTTCAATTTCTGTTCAAACAGTGGAAACAGTTTTGGTAAACATTTCGTTTTTAGTATTAAAATTTACAGGGCACGTATGTAATAAAATATTTTTTGATATATTGTAACGCGCGGCTCCGCGTTACAACCCAACAAAGCTCAATTTTGACAAATATAGTTTTTTTAAGGTCACATCTGCTTATTCTGGTTTTACACAATGTTTCTATTAACTGTGATTTTAGCAACAATCTCTGTTACTTTCAAGCATCTTTAATTGAGATTTCTTTAACTGCAAATTTAATTGTACTTAATAGGGTTTTGTTTAATAATAAAACATGCCCGCGCGCAATACGCCGGTAGCATGCAGTAGATTAATATGTTTTAGCTGTCAAAGCTTGGATTTATATTTTGTGTGCTCTTCATCAATTATCAATGGCTCTAAACTATACTCCTAAGACATTCTGGATTTATATCTTCTTTCCCTTTCAATCATTAACATAAAAGTGATTAACGATTCAGCCAAAACATTCTGGATTTATATTTTTCGAATAATTTCTCATTCACAAAAAAATGTCAATTCTGCCGAGATATTCTGGATTTATTTATTTTGTTTATAAGTGATAAACAGTCGATTTTACTTTTGCTTTGCAACATTGTGTTCAATATAAGTATGCTGCTTCGACTTAGCCTTCTCACAGCACCCATCGGAAAAAGGCCGGGGACTAAGCATAAGCACGTATCTCAATATCAGCTACTAGACATATGTAGGAATGGTATAGCATCACTAAATAGACAGCAACCCCGCCAAACCTCTTACAATAGCTACCAAACCTCCTACAATATATTTAAGTCGCCTTTTGCTTTTGCTTTCGCTTATTTTGGTTTTTCTATGTAAATTTATGAATTTAAAGTCTCGTAAATTATAAAAATGCCCGGCCAGATTTTAGATATTGATGTTCCTGTATAGGATGGGAGTGAGAATTATTATTCATACGCTTAGGCTCTGCTTTTTACCCGTTCACGGAATATGACGGTCATCAGAAACCGTCAAAGGTTTTTACAAAACTTCATTCGTTGTTGCGACGAAGGATTTATCCAAAGCTTTAAGCGATTATAAAGCTACTTTTTAGGGCCTTGAGGTTGAATTAAAAACTTTGCTGGGCCCCACGGAAACGAAACATAATAAAAAGATATGCGCATTTATACATGCAAAATTTTGGATCCATCGAAATATTAGGTGAAATACGGAAACGTTGGTATAAAACCAATAATTCTGATCATGAAACTGAAGTCGTTTTTATTAACAATCATCATCAGAACTTAAAATTGTTTGCCGGATAGCTCCCTCCATTTCTCTAAATAGATGACTTACATTGTTGATCTTGCTAATCAAAAGATCATTGACCCCTCCACCGGAATTGCGAAACGTTTTTAGACAATTGCCTCCGAACATTTGGTGATATAGCTCTAGTGCATCATCCAACGGAGATATCAACAGCTCCTCCAGAACACAAGTATTTTTTATCTCAACAAGTCAGAGCTACGTGTCTCCTACATGATGCATCATATCGTCACAACAGGACAACCTATCGCCCTCAAAAAGTGACCGTTACCTCCACCTAAATAAAACGTTGCCCAGGAATCGTTTTCAAGACATTTGAAAGTGAGAATTCTCAATCCATTAAAGCGTTCATGAGTGGCACCATTGCACTTGGTTTTTTAAATCAAACGGATCATACAGGGCCTGTGGAGTGTATCGCTAGCTCAATTCTGTGACCAAATCCGATGCATACCCCATTCCCAATATAAATACCTTGCTTGAAAAACTCAGCGGTAGCAATTACTTTCAGTGATTGACCTCAGACAAACCTACCACCACATTCCGGTAGCGCCAGAAAATATTTTTTTTAATGCTGTCATCACAGCTTAGGGTCTTTTTAAATAGCCTTACATGCCCTTTGGTCCTAAGTGTGCTAGTCAGACATTTCAGAGATTCATAGACGACATACTCCGCCATGACACCGATTACTTTTTGACATAACTTGATGACATAATGGTATTTAGTCCAGACATAGTCTCTCATGTGAAGCATCTAAGAAATATCCTATCACACTTACCAGATCACGGATTCAAGATCAATTGTGACAAAACACAGATTGCAACTACATCCTTGAGTTTCCTAGGACGTGATATTTCAATTCAAGTTATACATCCTTTGCTGTTGAAAGCCAATTCCATTAATTATAATGTGTCACCCAAGACTTTAGAGGAATTGCAGAATTTTTTTGGAGTTCTCAACTACTATCCGAAGTTCCTTCACAGTCTATCAAAACAACTTTAACCGCGGAATCGAAAAGGACTTTGATGAAACTCTACTATTTCTTGGTCGTCTGAAGATGAAAAATTGCTCCGTCTTGTCAAAAACTCGTTAGCAAGTGCCACAACGCTAACCTATCCCGACATCAAATGACCTCTCTACTCATAACTGATGGTCCTAAATTTGCTATTAGGGCCACTTTGGAACAAATATCGACGGAATTCGAAAGCCTATCAGTTTTTAATCGCGTTCTTTGCAACCAGTAGATATTAGTTGGTCAGTTTCGGTCGAGAACTCTTCGCCATCCATTTAGCTCTTTGCCATTTAATTAGCATCATTGGCAGGAGCATATTTTCTATTTTTATAGAGTACATCGAAATAAAACTTCAGCAGTCACAAAGTAACCTACTAGAGTAGAAAGACAGCTGTTACATCTGAGTGAATAGCAATTCAACCTTTTTATGTAAAAAGCGAAAAAAATATTATTGCAGACGCAGTTTCCAGGGCAGACGTCTCGCTACAACCACCTCCATCTTCATCACCGTGACTCCCAGTGAACTTGTAGTAATTTCATTCGTCCTGCGAACAGAAAAGCAGGGTGATTCTTATATTCAAATATCAGTAGCTCGTCATCCAACCAAATTCGCATGCCGACTCTGGGAAGGTTTGCTATTGCTTGCTTCACGGGTACGCAGACCCATATTCTAGTTCTGCTAACCAGTCTTCCAAGAATTGTTTTCGATTTCATCCAGTCTTTTTCTCACTCAGGTATTAAGGCGACTGTCAAACTTTTTATAATATTTTTCTGGATTCATAGACTCGGGCAGAACACTAAGCAATGGGTCTACGAGTGTGTCGTATACCAGATAAACAAGAACCCACGGCACATTCATTCTAAGTTAGAACATTTCTCAGCTACTTCACGCCTAGCCATCGTCTAGATCGATATAATTTATCTGACACAGGTTCAAGGTTTTAGCACCTTTTAACTATTATTGATAGATTTACCCGTTGGCATGTGGTTTTACCTCCTGGAACCATTTCTGTAGATGAATTCACTAACGGTTTTATCTCTGCATGAATATCACATTATGGTATTTCCCAACCAAGTCTTTACCGATAAACGTACTTGCTTGTCATCCAATCGTTTCAAAACTACCTTGCGGTCCATAGGATGCATTTTACGACAGACGACTGCCTACCACCTTCAATCTTATGGTATTCTAGAAAACAATGCATAGGGAACTCAATTCAGCTTTAGCATCCTCTTCCATTAATGGCAACTGGGTCGATGCATTACATTTGGTCCTACTTGCTATGCCTTCCAGTATAGGCGAATCATTTAGAACATCTTGGTCACAAATTTTATATGGCGAGAACTTACGTATGCCTGGTCACCTACAGGGTTTACTACCCATAGAAGATGATACACAAGTAGAAGCTTATCACCTTCAACTTAATTTCGATAATATGTCTGTCCAGCAGTCGAGACATGCTCCTCGGCCAGTCTTTCTTACACCGTGCTAGTATTCCGTGCAACTGTAAACGCCCCGACTTCAAGTAAATGCCGTACGACGTTACAAACTCGGTTAAGGTGCTATGGATTGAGTTATTGTTCTGATAGGAGGCCCTTAATAGGGCCGGTCGTGCGTTCTCCAGCAAATTCAGAGTGTGAAGATGTCCTAGAGCCTTGGGTTGCGTTGTAATCTCGACGTGGAAAACTTCGATGAAGTTCTGCATTAATTTGCCCGTATCGCTGGTTGTACCGCAACAAGATGAGTCACGGATGTTGCCAATTGTTGGTGAAACAAATCCAATAACCAGCGTAGGTAATGACAGCCGACAGCACGCACACGTAACGCGAAGCAGAAGGCAAATGCGAAAACTCACTTGCATGGTGAATTTGCCGTGCTTAAATAGCCATGCCATAGTAATATATGTCTACTTGCACACTATTGGTTAACGGCAAGTTTTGATTTTTAACCATTGGTGCAACGTAAATAAAATTGAATTAAATTTATGCAATATGTCGGCAATTAATTTGTGTCGTTACAACACTTTCCTCTCTGAAAAAAGGAAAAATCTTCCTCTCTGCGAGGCTAGATAAGAACAGAGTTAAGCAAAAATATGATGTACCATAAATGCTGGGCTTAAATATGCTTGTTGGTTACTTCAACAATGATATGATGCCATGTAACCACTAGGAATTGCTACACAAATTGTTAACTCTAGTGGTCGGTCATACCGCGTGAGGAAAAATAGAGCAGTGTAAGATTTGGGAGCCGCAGCGTGAAGATTTCGAGGTAAATCGCCTCTGAATTTGCCAGGTTTAAGTTAAAACCTAAGCAGGTTGGATCGTCGTCAATGCGTTTGTATACGACCAAAGGAGCTAGAGTGAGTGCTCGATGCTGTGGTCATGATATTTGTAGAGTGGTCTTTGTGCAATTGATGAAGTTGAGATATGCATTGAAAATGGCCTGTACCATGATATGAAGCTGATAACTACTTAGTGTTGCTACACGAAAGCGTTAGCTCCAAGTAGCTGGTCATACCAAAATAGGCAGTGTAATGTCATGTGTGAGAAATACATTATAATGTAAAAATATATAAATTAAAATCAAAGGTAACTGCATAAAAATATGTACACGAACATTGCCTCAGAGATGGCATAATACCAAAGAACTGTTCAAAAATGCTACTCAACTGTTAGTTAAGAACGGCTGGTTATGCCACGTGAGACAAATTCGAAAAATAACGTAAGGTTAAAAAAATTTTGATACGTAATATTAATGTTAAAAAATATCAATTACGTGTTATACAAAGCAGGCTATTGAGATTGTGGGCAGACGGAGCCTGAGACGGGTGTAGAAGGTTGAACGCTCTCAGGATCAGGCGGTTCGATAAACGGTTTCAACCTGTCTATGCTTACTGATGTCGGTGTAGCGCCTTGCATAATGATGAAGTATTTTGGTTGTCTGAGTAAAATCGGGTAAGGACCGCGATACTTGGGTTGTAGTGGTGCAACAGCATTATTGTTGCGAACGAGTACTCTCTTGCAGCTGTGAAGCTGTGGGTGAACGAAGACTGGACGAGGCGTGTGTCTCGGCTGCTGTTCGGACATGTTACCGAAATGAAGTCGAAGGCGGGTAGCTTCGTTTTGTGGGTCATCTCGTGCCGGTAGTAGACGTGGGAGCTGACTAGGCAGGCGTAGATCCATGCCATACAAGAGTTGTGACGCAGACGTTTTAATGGATTCACGAGTACAGAAACGCATGGCAAGCAGATGTAAAGGTAGTGCATCGACCCAGTTGCCATTAATGGACGAGAATGCTAGAGCAGCTTTGAGTTCCCTATGCATTCTCTCTACCATACCATTAGTTTGGGGATGGTAGGCAGTCGTCGAGCGTAAGATGCATCCCATGTACCGCAAGGTGGTTTTGAAACGATCAGATGAGAAGTAAGTACCTCTGTCCGTGATGACCTCATTGGGAACACCATAATTGGATATCCATGCAGAGATAAAACCGTTAGTTACTTCGTCTGCAGAAATGTTGCCAAGAGGTAATGCCGCAGGCCACCCTGTAAAGCTATCGATTATAGTTAGAAGGTAGCTGATACTTTGAACCTTTGTCAGATAAAATATGTCAACGTGGACGATAGCTAGGCGAGAAGTAGTTCGAAAATGTTGCAACTTAGAACGAGTGTGTCGTGTGATCCTGTTTTTCTGACAAAAAGCACACTCGGAGACCCATCGTTTAACATTCTGCCTAAGTCTGTGACCCCAGAAACGATCTGTGAGAAGTCGGACAGTCGCTTGGCTTCGTGGGTGAGAAATTGCGTGAATGGAATCGAAAACTTTTCTCTGAAGGCTGGTCGGCAGACCTGGCTAGTTGGGCTGTGTACCCGTGAAGTAAACAATTGGTAAGCCTTCACAGAGACGTCATATGAACTTGGTTGGGTGACGGGCTATTGATCTTTGAATTTGAATGTCACCGCGTTGTTCCGTTTGCAGGAGGGTTGGCGTTAGTGCAGGTTCA
Organism: Eudiplozoon nipponicum; assembly: GCA_029291075.1. Lineage (NCBI taxonomy): Eukaryota > Metazoa > Platyhelminthes > Monogenea > Mazocraeidea > Diplozoidae > Eudiplozoon > Eudiplozoon nipponicum. Next base: position 102,979 of record JAQBSW010001686.1, on the reverse strand, counting down.
CTGAGTGTCACGGAGTTGACAGTGAATCGCGACGGCGAAGGTGGTTGTAGAGAGATGTCTGGCCTGGAAACGGCATCTGCAATGAAGTTCTGTTTGCCCTTGACGTGAAAGACGTCAAATTGCCATTCGCTTAGACGTGAAAGCTGTCTTTCCACTCTGGCAGGGTATTTGGCGATAGATGAAGTTGCGTTTCAATGTGCGCTAACTAATGGTGCATGATCTGCGAAAACAACAAATCTGCTACTGCCAATGATGCTGATAAAATGAGGCACTGCGTAGTGGATGGCGAGATGTTCTCGACCGGAATTGTCGTACCTCGTTTCTACTGGTTGGAGAGTACGCGAGTAGAAACTGATAGGCTTCCGAACTCCGTTGATCCCTTGTTCCAAAGTGGCTCCAACAGCGAATTCAGAAGCATCTGTCGTGAGTAGAAATGGCTTTTCGAAATCTGGATGCGTTAGCATTGTGGCATTTGCTAACGAGTTGATGGCAAGTCGAAGTAATTCCTCGTCTTCGGATGACCAAGCAATGATGGAATTCTTGCTAAGTCCTTTTCGGTTTCGCAGGTGCCTGCACAAAGGATAAAGTTGTTTTGAAAGGCCCGAAAGGAACTTGCGATAATAGTTTAGTACTCCCAGGATTTTCTGCAACTCGCTAACAGTCCTCGGTGACTTGCTATTCTTGATTGAATTCGTCTTGACGGCAACGGTTGAATACCTTGGGGTGTGATACGATGCCCTAAGAAGTCCACGGATGTAGTTGCAATCTGCGTCTTGTCACAATTGATCTTGAGTGCGTGGTTGGATAAGCGTGAGAGGACATTTCGTAGATGCTTTGCATGAGATTCTAAATCAAGACTGAATACCATAATGTCATCGAGATATGACATACAATAAGCAGAGTCGTTGCGAAATATGTTGTCCATGAATCTTTGAAACGTCTGTGTAGCACACTTAAGTCCAAAAGGCATGTAAAGTTATTCGGAAAGACCAAATGGAGTGATGACTGCGGTTATCTCGATATTCTCTGGTGCTACCGGGATTTGATGGCAGGCTTGTCTGAGGTCAATCACTGAGAAGAAATTGCTGCCGTTGAGTTTTTCAAGTAAAGTGTTAATATTTGGAATAGGATGTGCATCAGATTTTGTCACTGAGTTTAGCTTATTGTAGTCTCCGCAGGCTCTGCACGATCCGCTTGGTTTGGAGATTAAGTGCAGTGGTGACGCCCATGAACTTTTCGATGGTCTGATGATTCCCTCTTCCAAAAGCCTTGAGAATTCTTCTTGGGCAGCTTTCAGCTTAGCAGGGGCCAGTGGACGCTTCTTGAATGCAATAGGTTGTCCTTCTGTGACGATATGGTGCATCGTGTTGGAGACTCGTAGCTCTGACTTGTTTAGATCGAAAAGCGACTTGTATTTTTGAAGAGCTGCTGATATCTCTGCTGAATGATCAACTGGGTTGGCTGAATGAATTGTAACTCCAAACGCTCGGAGGCAAGTGTCCAAAACTTTGCTCAAGTGCGGTGGAGGGGTCGATGATCTTTTGATTGGCAAGATCAACAATGAGCCGAAATTTCAGAAGGAAATTAAGGCCTATTATATTGTGTGAGACCTTGTCAATGATGAAATTGTGAGATAATTTGCGTCGTAGACCTATGTTGAGTGTGCGGTACCGGCAGCCATAAGTTGGTATGGGCTCGCCTGTAGCTGTTGCGAGAAGAACGCCTAGCGACATCTCGGCCATTGAATCACCCTTAAGAACTGAGACTGCTGCACCTGTGTCTACGATGAACTCTTTGCCAGTTTTGAAATCAAGTAGATGCAGAAGCTCGTTGGGCTGTTTGGCCGAGTCATGCAAACAAGTAGGCTGGTTATTGCGACCGGCGTTGTCTTTTTGGTTCTCTATGTGAAAAATTCGGCGTGGACGAAAAGAGTCGACAGGGATTTCGGTTTGTAATTGGTTTCTTCCCTGTGGCGTCGTTGATGCCGTTGATGAGCAGAAAGAACGGTCTTATACTTCCTGCGCCAGACGTTTCCCGATCCTGATGCACACTTGCGCCTGTGGTCTGTTTTACTTTCCGTCAACTATGGAATTTGGCACTCATTCTGAAATTCTTCGGAACGAAAAATACAGACTTGGCATGAATAAAAAACTTCTGGTGGTTATAACACCAGTTCCTTGGGGCAAATTTGTGAAAGGATTGCGGGGATCTCGATCGCCGCCTACCGTTATAATTAGGTTTGGGAATAAATTTGGGTCGAGCATTCAGTTGATTTAGCTCGGATTTCGTAATGGCCAATCCTTCTAGAACTTTAGCCATGTTCGCCACTTTTCTCTCTAAAGAGGAAAGCCTATCATCTTGCGGGGGTGAACAAAAGGATGACGGATTCACTTTGGGTTCCAAAATCCTATATTCTAACTCACATCTCTCAGATAAGTCATCTATAGAGAGAGTGTTGGGAAGTTGTCTGGCAAATAGTTTTAATGCTTGTGGAAGATTGTTAATAAAAACAACCTTAACCTCATGGTCAGAAATGTTTGTTTTATACCAACGTTTCCGTAATTCCCTCAAAATTTCAATGGGGCCAAGGTTTGGCATGTCTAACTGCGCATATTTATTTATTATCTGCTCAGTTTCTGTGGGCCCAAGCAAGGATTCTACTTCGTTTTGTAGGCCCAAAATTGGATTAGGTAGCTTCCTAATGGCCTCAAGCTTAGGATAAATCCGTCGCTGCAATTCAGAAGGTAGTTTAGCAAAAACCTTCGACAGTTTTTGATGATTGTCATAATCAAGAAACGGGGAGAAAGCGGAGTCTACGCGCATAAAGAATAGTTCACTATCTCCATCCCAAACAGGAACATCAATATCTAAAATTGGACCTGACATTCTTACGGGATCTTAAAAGCATAAATTTATAAACAATATGAAAATGTATAAATATACTTTAACGATACGCTTACCCACAAACAGCTTCCACAGTTGAATGAGCGCAGAACACGGATGAATTCGTTCCTTCACAAAACACGTCACATTAACTGCTTCCAAAAATTGAAATTATCCGCAATTGAGCCTGTCGAGTACGTACGGTGCAGTTTTGTACGTAGGAAAGTTGGCCTTTGATGCCAAATAAATATATTATTTTTATACCCAAAAAAATTCTCTAGAAGTCCATGAACATATACCCAACAAAATTCCCAGAAGACCACGCTCAGAGTAAAGAAGACGTAAACGCAAATGTTAATCTATTTTTATCCCAAATAAATGAAAAAGAAAGTCAATTTTATTTATACCAAAAAAACAGAACAATACTCATTATCCTGGCGCGGTCGCCAATTTTGTAAACGCACCGGCTTCAAGTAAATGCCGTACTACGTTACAAACTCGGTTAAGGTGCTATGGATAGAGTTATTGTTCTGATAGGTGGCCCTTAACAAGGCCTGGTAGTGTGTTCTCCGGCAAATGCCGAGTGTGAAGATGTCCTAGAGCCTTGGGTTGGCTCTGGCTGTAGTTCCTTCTGTTGTTGCACTGTACTCTCGATGTGGAAAACTTCGTTGAAGTTCTGCATTAATTTGCTCGTTTCGCTGGTTGTACCGCAACAAGATGAGTCACGGATGTCGCCAATTGTTGGTGAAACAAATCCAATAACCAACGTAGGTAATGACAACCGACAGCACGCACACGTAACGCTAAGCAGAAGCCAAATGCGACAACTGACTTTCATGGTGAATTTGCCGTGCCTAAATAGCCATGCCATAGTAATATATGTCTACTTACACACTATTGGTTAACGGAAAGTTTCCTTTTTTTTCTCATTCGTGCAACGTAAAAAATTGAATTAAATTTACGCAATATATCGGCAATTAATTTGTGTCGTTACACCTTACGCGTTTCAATTTACTTTCTTAGTTTATTTTTCAGATGGAATTATTCAAGATTTGGAATTTCTTGAAATAAGATAAAATATTTAAACTAGATTGATTTAATGTTAGTTTTATTTTTAAATTTTCTGCACCTTTATAAATTTTTATTTTTTATTAATTTTAATTTAATTATTTATTTGCATTTTGTATTTACACTTTGGTTTTATTATTTCATTTCATCTCCTTTTATTTTATCTGCGTGAATAACTTTATTTATTTTGTTTTATGTCCTTACTGTAATGACGTGCGCTGTCTTAGGCTCTGGCGCACTTGGAAGTCGAATTGCAGGTTTTTCATTTTTGAAAATTTATTTTCGATAGGAACTTTGGCTTTTCATGGATATACTGTGTATTTATATGATAGCGAGTCACTTGCTTTAAGCAACTCTATTAATCTTATTGAAGTTGATAAACACAATCTAATAAGAGATGGATTATTAGAATCCGAAATGTTTTCGGTGAGCGTTGTATGACTAATAGTATTTTTAAAAGGTGATTGTGTATTTTGTGTACAGTTGCGTGTATATTGTAATAAATAATACATTTATTTGGCAACAAAGGCCAACAGGCTCAACAGTTGAAACGATGAGGTACAAATCAAAAGTAGGATATGTGAAGTTGAATGTAATTGTGACTAGCAAAGTATTTAACCATATGGGAGGAGGGTGTTGGGAGGGAGAAATCCTTTCATCAACTTCATAATAGGTCGTTCTGATGGAGAAGAGATTCTATTGGACTAGAAAGTATCGACTGGAGTACGGAACGTGAAGAGTTTGAGAATCAATTCGGGATTTGCAGGTGTCGGAATGACGAATTTGATTGTGAGATAGAAGGCGATGGAAGATCTGCTGCAGAAGTCGACCGACGTTGTTCTTTGTTTTAACATCATATCTATTATTTCCTAACGCTGTGATAGTCACATTAAAATGGTATTCGACGTTTTTATGAGAATGAAATTTTATTTCGCAGCAGATGAAATCTGTCCTGACAGTTGTAAATATCACGTAGTAAATCAAATGTAGGTTTATGTATTAATGTGAGACAATGACTAGTAACTTTTATTAATTATGATAACGGTGGAGCTGATACAGACGCGAATAGGGTCTTTCAGCAGCTTTATGAAAGTGCCCAATGTAGCTAAACTTTACATTGACTGAGAGAGAATGAACTACAAAAATGCTTGTTATCCAAAGTATCTCATGTGGCAGTAACATACTTTACTACATTTTCTCCCTTTTTGTGCCAGTTGCTTTTCTGTTTTTCCTTTCTTTTTTGTTCAAAAATTCATATTGTTAAGCAAATTAATTTAATTTTGGTAAATATAATATGATGTTCACAAATTCCCATTGTATTCATGTTCACCAAAGCATTACGATTACGCCTCATAGATCGTCAGTTGTGTTCATTGATTATGATCTTGGTGCCATCAACACCACGGTGGCTTAAAATAAGGACGACAGTCATAGGGAAGTCACGTTTTACTTGATTAGTCTGCAAAATACGCGTTGGTTTTTTAGTCACTTAAATTGAAACTAATTAATTGAACTGGAATTTGTTCTCACGTGAAATGAGATCCTTATCTAAACTATATTTCTGAGCGCTTCTTTATAGTGACAGTTATGCATTATGATGTACCATTAGGTTAATTTCATTAAGAGGTAAATAGTGTGCGGCCCCATTAGTTCTCCTTGGAGAACCAATGGTAAAATTGAATTAACAGAGACAAATCACTTGTTAGGTTAGTCTTTTGAACGTAGCTAGGAGAGCATTTTTGTTGATTTTCAACCTATTGTTACCCTTAAAATCCAAGGGCTACTGTTATAGATAACGTTGGGAATTTCGATGTAAATCGTGAACTGAGTTTCTTTCTATCGCTGAATACTATTTTTAGCTGGTCACTACATTTCGACGGCACCGTTCGTCATTAACTTCTTGTTCCAGTGTAGCGCCTATAGCTACATCGGAAGAAAGTACGGCTGGTATGCTTGACTTGTCGGCACGCCTATTGCTACTTTTTGGTAGAAATTCTGCAAGGCGTTCACACATAATCTGATACGAGTCCCACTTTAGATGCTTGTTGGATCGTGGAAAAATCAGTTCTTGGGGCTGTCTCGTAGTCTTGTTTGTGGTAATATCATCATTGAGATATTTTTTATTTAATAATTATACCTACCGATAAAACGATGTAGCTCTTTTTTCTAAAGCATCAGACTAAATTATAGCGCTATCGACGTAATAATGATTACGCTGTATTTCAAAAAGTACTTCATTCATAAAAATTAGGAATGTCTGTGGTGAATCGCGTAGGCTAATTGCCGTACGCATATATTCAATAAGTCCAAACCATGTGAACACTGCTGTTTTGGCTATACATACTGTATCGAAGTTTATCTTTCTGTGTGGTTTAAAAGCCTCCTAATCTTTTCGTCATTTATAACACCCAATGAGCGCAAGTTTCTTCAGCTTTCTTCACGCAACTAGACGTTTCATTAACTGGGATGCATTCAGTCTATTCTGCGATGCCATAACACGAAGTGAAATAATTCTATCGAACAACATATCCTCCTGTTTCTCACGCCATCTTACCGCTTAACCTCTGTCAAAACTATCCAATACGTGCTGACTACAAGCAGGCTAATCTTTAATTTTAAGGCGTGCAATAATCCGGCTCGGAATTCAAGATTACGCACTTCGTCACAAGCACGCTGTCACTAACTACTACGTATTGATAGCTTTCCTCAGCTAACAATATACTAGTAAGCGCTTAGCATCGAAAGTTGCATTCAACCAGCTCCCATTTTCAGTCGGATAGTCACAATTGTTAGGAATCAAATATTTCTAAACTCAGAGAATTTGACTACTAATTTCTTTGTCTTTACTGACAACAACTTTGCTGATGACTCTGAACTTCCTTTTTGACTGTTACTCCGCATCTTCTTCTTCGACATTAGCAATCAGTGACTGTAATATCAGGTATCTACACGAATTTTGCGTCTTATCGGTCATAGTAATCGAAGCTATTAAGAGCATCTTGCTCAAACACCAATTTGGCCAGTATAATACGTCCATTGCTAAAGTCTAACAAGTGCCTTTCAATTACCGCCCTTTCCGTGAAGTGGCGGCTAAAGTTGAAGATCTCACCTATTGTGAAAAGCGGTACTTCGTCATTCTCCCTTTTTATTGATTTCCGTTCCATCTCCATCAGAATTCTCTATAGTCAAATATATCCTTTCTTAAATCAAGAATTAGTTCTGCTTTTTTTCGACGATCGCACTTGCAATACAGATATTCTCTATTTTGTATGCTGTCTTTACATTTGCTTTTCGAGGCCGTGCCAGTGATGATCTGTTCACGCCCTTCGTTAACACTGGCTTGCTGGATAAGCCTTTCAAATTTAAATGCTGCTTTAGTCTATTTCATCTTGTCTAACGGATCCTCACTAGACTACATGAATGTTATTTTTGTTGTTTCGCGCATGCTGCACGACACCGAGTTTCTAAACTGTGGAATGAAGTGACCCAGTGCTACACACTCGACTGTGCTATTTGCTTCTATAAATGCATTTTTATCAGTCATATGATTGACTTTGAATGGCCTCTTATAGAACGGAGTCCGACAATTTTGTATGTTCTCGTTAGTTATGTATAATCCAATCAGCTTGATTGTACCATTATTTATCTGATGTAACACTCTCCCTATGACTACATCGGAAGCATCTGTGACCAGCTCAAATGGTATAGTCCAATACACAGATGCTAACATGGTAATTTGGCTTAACAGATCTTTGGCCCTCTGGAATTTTTCCTTGTCGTCTTGGCTAAAATTAATAGGCCAGGATTTCTTGGTCGTGCTCCGTTCACGAACTAAATGTCGAGTTAATGACCCTAAAATTCCAGCTAAACCTGGTATAAAACGACGATAATAGCTAATCATCCCCAAAAATCTACGCAATTGACGTACAGTTCTGGGTTCTGGCACATCTTTGATTGCTTGGACCTTATCTTCCAAGGGTTTGATTTCATTCTTGGAAATGGAGTGTCCAAGAAATTTAACAGTAGAGCAACCAATCCTGATCTTTTCTGGCTTTACTACCAATCCATAATGTTCCAGCTTAGACAAAACGACGTCCAAGTGCACCCGGTGCTCCTGCCTAGATTGAGTATATATAATGATGCAATCTATGTACACTCTAGCAAATGGAAAATCTTGAAGAACTTCCTCCGTCAGACGCTGGAATGTCTGACTTGCATTCTTCAAACCAAATGGCATACATAAGAATTCATGCGATCCTCCTCCAGGAAAACGTACTGCTGTGAGCGGTACAGATTCTGCCTTCATAGGTACATGATAGTACGCTTTCTGCAGATTAACGTAGTGTAAACCTCAAACCCCATTATATCCCTTAGCAAAGTATTCTCGTTCGGTAGAGGATACAAATCATCTTTCGCTAGATAATTCAATAGACGATAATTACCACAATCCCTCCATTGTCTCCATTCAAGGTTGGGAACTACCATTATTGGAGATGCAACTTTGGAATTTGAACGCCTACGAATTCCTTCCTCTCAAAAATTAAATTCTTCAATAGCGATTTTTTGTTTATGCTATGCTAACGGTTGAGCCTTCGGCGAACAGCGTACCGGTGCCACTAACTCGATATTGTGTTCTATGCCTGCCTTCTACCCATTCCGCTTAGCATTGATATATAGAAAAACGGCCATGTGTTTGTCGATGACTTCCGTCAAGTCATCGGCGACTACGGGTCCGAGTAGTCTCACTGACCTAACTACTGAGGTCCCAGTCTCATTAGATGTCACTATCCCTGTGCCTTGTTCAATGGTCCTAATCGTTGGCTCTAACGCGAGGTTGAAATGGATAGAAAATCCATCCCGTTGATGTTGCCTTTAATGCCAACAACCAGAAAATTCCACGTGAATGAAAATGTCTGCCACGATGTTACGAACAATTCTTTAACACCCTTAACCTCAATCGGACTTCCATTGCCAGTCCATATTTGATAATCGAATGTGGGGCTATCAATTTCCATCATATCGAATCGAACTATGCTCAACTCGGCACTCGTGTCTATTAGAAATTTCAAACCACTATGTTCATCAGTTATGAATAACTTGTTGCAGTTATAGCCATCAACCTACTAAAGATCTAATAATATCCGAAATCTAACAGACTGCACCATTTTTCTTTTATTCCATCAAAGCTCTCGAACCTAACAGATTATTTTAGGGTGCCTGGATAAAGCACTCCTTGGAGCCTTGCATGCGCAACCCCCCTACGGCTCCTACTAGTGGTGGTTTATCTAGTCTTCCAGAGGGTTATGCCTGGTCAACGGACGAGTACTACTTTTCCTTTGGGGACCACCCAACCGTGGTAAGTTGCATCCTTCGACCTGACACTTTCCAAGCTTGTTATACTTAAGGTGTGAAATGAACCACTCATGTGGTCCTTGAACAACCTCATGCGTGGAAATTGGCTTTTGACCCAGAGAATGTGACCTGAGTCCGCCTTTGTGCTTCATCATACAAATATCACATCTGAGGGTACCGAATTCATTCTCCAAGCTCACGAATCTTTATGAGATTAGTTGGAGTTGCTGCTCAAGATGTGAGTCTGTTGTTACTGGATACACATTGGGTTCCTGCTGTTGGTACATCTTATCCAATCCTCTAGGCTTCTTTGACCACTCTAGTTTCAATGTATCATAGGCAGCTGGAGAGGCTCTTAATCTCGCAAGTAAATATACTGTTTACAACTTCCTGAGATATTTCAAGCCCGATGAATTTTTAAAGTTATCTGTCGTAAAATTCAGATGGAAGATAATTATCCATCCTTTCCTGACTTATCACTCCGTCATCTGTTCTCTCCTCTTGAGTTGATACCGTCTTTGAAGTTCTTCCGCAAGAAGCTCAAATGAATTAACTTATTCGATGAGCATGATAAATTTCCTGAATCTAGAAAGGCTTCTTTACACTGTCTCAGGCAAAGACCACCAGGCTGGGACAAACATTTCTGAAGGGTCGGTGATTCTTTTTTGTTAAAAAAGCATTTTTGCGTCGTAAACCCAGTCAGGTTGATTGTGTGGGGAGTCTTATATAGCTATCCACATGATGGCGACTAATGCGATCTTCATTTCTAGCATATCTTACCGAATATTGGATCCTGGCGCGGTCGCCATTTTTGAGAGACTTTGGTCACTACCATATGAGAGCCTCTGAGGTGCCAGGCTCGGATAATCCCTATATGCGGCTTGATCATCTAATTTAGAACAACCGAATCCTTCAGAATTATCTATTTCAAGTACATTTCTTAAGTTCACCTGCTAATTGCTCTGTTTCCTCAATATTTTCAAAACTGGCCATAATATTAAAATAAGATTTCTTGCAATATATATTATAACAATGAGTGGGCTCACCGAAACGTTGAATGCCGCAGATGATAGTACGAAATTGTGGAGACCTTGAAAACAAATATCCACGTCAATTACCTGAAGCAAATTTGAGATCCTTCCCAATAATGTGTATTAAGAACACTATTACGTAATATTTCATTACTTTATTGACAAAAATTTTCAAGCCAAGACCACGCTACTCAAACTCTCCACCAGTCTCCTATAATAATAATTATCACCAAAGACAAGTCATAAACTTCGTCAATATGTACAAAAGAAACTTTCAAAAAGTTACAATATTTTATGAAAAGCACTATTGTTTTATGAAACCAGCGGCAACATCAAATGTTCAAAAAATAAAATTTGATTTATTATTATATGAGGATTTAATTGATTTCCAATAAATTATTTAACCTCCACTGAACCTTAAATAAACAGGCTAACATAGGGAGTTGGAATTAGTCTAAATATGTTAAATAGTCAGTGCTAATAGCTACACTGATTTTACTATAAGCAACAATAATTAATTTTGCAATTAAATTTAATCCTAATTTGAAGCTTATAAACTATGATAGAGCAGAAGAAGATCGTATAGTCATGTATTACGGAACTCCGAAGTAAGTATAAGGTAAAATCAATATCTTTAAAATACAATATATGGACGGTTTTAAGGCGGCCCATTGCCTTTGATATTACACTGCCTAACCACAAAAATGTGACACTTGGAGACATTATGAGTGTGTGAAATCCTACGCAAAGTCTGTAGCCTTATCGATGTTGGTGAAAACATGCGCCAAAATTCGATTTTGGTATTTATATCAAGCTCGAAAACTTGAATTAATATAAATGTTGAATTAAATCCATATTAAATACAATTGCCTATAAGCAATTGCATAACATGAGGAATTTACTTATGTGGAGATAAAGATGAGTTGACTTGGATTAAGAAAGTCCATCGATGGTCTATAATGAACAAAGTAGTTACACACACACGTTGATATATACCTATATTTTTTAATAGGAATAGATACCACATTTAAGAACAAAGTTGACAATTAAATACTATTTGTTGAAAAGAACTAATATATATGCAAGTATGTATTAGGTGTTGCGAACCTAGTTACAAATTAGTTCAGTTGTGACCAGAAGGATAAACCAAAGGCAGCATGAATGGAAAGTATTTCATGCACATTCGTTTCGTGATTACTGGCGACTCATCAGTAGGAGCCGGTATTACGCCCTTTAACCACTATATATTTGGTCGAAGAATGTGGAATAATAGGACGGTACAATCTCCTAGACGAATGTGTAAATCTGCAGTAGTTAAGCTGACATCATATAAGTCAGACAATGCGATTTCAACGCTAACTCACACTATATAATATATATACCAAGTCTGTAAAGGATACTAACACTATGGCTATTGTGTTAGTAATCGATACCAACATTATTGTACCGAATGGATACATGGTACTAACACTATGGTTTCCGAGTCGGTACATGATACTAACCTGATGGATATCAATTTATGCTAAAGTTCACCGAAAATGAGAATTACAACAATTTCTGAACATCTGTTACTCCAGTAAATCCATACACTCTGGCCTTGATCGATATTAGTTATCACATTTCGCGGTAAGTATGACATCATTCACTTCAATATATTACAGTTAAATACTCTTTGTTGCGAAGAACTAATATATATGTAAGTATGTATTAGGTGTTGCGAACCTAGTAACAAATTAGTTCAGTTGTGACCAGAAGGATAAACCAAAGGCAGTATGAACGGAAAGTATAATCCCATGCACATTCGTTTCGTGCTTACTGTTGACTCATCAGTAGGAACCGGTATTACGCCCTTTAAACACTATATATTTTGGTCAAGAATGTGGAATAATAGGACGGTACAATCTCCTAGACGAATGTGTAAACCTGCAATAGTGAAGCTAACATCATATAAAGTCTACGACAATGCGATTTCAACGCTAACTCTCACTATATAATATATATTCCGAGTCTGTAAAGGATACTAACACTATGGCTATTGTGTCAGTAACCGATACCAACATGATTGTTCCGAAATGGTACATGGTACAAGTGGATAATTGTCATTTTACTTCATTAATATTCGGAAGCATTGTACAATCTTTAATTTATATACATACTGGATTTTCATTTGATTAAATGGGTAGAAACTAGTCTGATTTTCGTTTTTAGTTCTATTTCTTGTTGGCGATTTATTGAGGGCTGATTTGTGAATGCATATGCGTATGCGTCTATTTGTGTGGTGTCTGCCCTTTTTTATTATTATTATGAAATGCGATATATAAGCCATTATTAACTAATGTTTCTTTTTAATATAACCATAAAGAGAGCAACGAAAAAAGAACATGTTTTTTAATAGCGACAGAAATGATAATTTAGGCACACAGATTATTAGAGATTTATGTAGAGAGTACCTAGCTAGCATGATTATATTTTTCTAGATAACACCCATACGTGAGGCAAACTAAACCTCTATACAACAAAATTATTGGTGTCAGCATTAAGTCAAAGCAGTCTACTCTATATTGACAAATTAAGTGTGGCTGTGAAGATAACCCGGAGTGAGCTCGACACCGTGAAACAAGTTGAATCCAGTGATTTGTTCGTGACGTATGAACATATAATATAGAAGGATAGGTTGCGTAGGTACGTTGTTGCCGAATTGAAGTCGGGAAATTGATTAATGGTCTTGTTGTCTTTTTACAGGAACTGATTTGATGTTTTTAGTACACATTCGTTATATCAGAATCTTTAAATTCTATTATTAAAATCTGTAATTGTGTGATCTGATTACTTCATTTGAAATGGGGAAGTCGATCCACCTGAAGTGAGTTAACTGCATCATAGCCATAAAGGAAAGGGGCCTGTAGCACATTGAAGTCTGTCCATAAGGTTTAGTCGGCCGTATAAAAATGGAACAATTTGTCGTGGCTCAACTAGTGTACATTATTAAAGTCACCCAATTTTTAGACTAGTGAGGTATATAATACAATCTAACTTTAGCGACGAGTACCCGATCCAAGGCATATGCTTATATGGTCTTGGTCATCATGATTTGTTTATTATAATTTATCTTGTAGTATTTCGTATAGTGTTTACAACTGTGAAAAAGAGAAATCAACATCTATCTTAATGTATTTTTCTCATAACAAATACAAATTTACGTTAATTCATATAAAAAACTAGCGTGTTCACATTATATACTTAAATTTAATGTTCAATGTACACATCATAAGAATTTAAATAAAAATTGCATTTAAATTTAAAATCAATTTGGATTATTCCAATGTTTTAAGTACATATTTTAATTTGAAATATTTGACGCTTGCAACACAAGTTGCTTCTGTACTTGTGTGTACCCATTTTAAAATTTGACGGCGTTGCTGCTGTAATTACATTTTAAATACTAAAAAGAATAAAAATTTTCTTGTGAAGCTGGTTTATTGCAAATTATCTAATGTGTTTTGACTATATAGGATCTGTCCTAGTTATTTATTTTGTTAGATATACTTCTGCTACGTTTGTGGGTATCCTTCATCGGTGCACAATTCATCGAAAGTCTTACCAATAAACTAATAAAGGAAGTGCTATATTTCCTTTTACCATTTTATTTATACTTCTGACTGGTTAGTCTCATGATAAATAATAGACGTTTCACTTGATGGGTGCGGTTCACGTACGTGTTTGTCCATAATAGTTGTGTAATGTCAATTAAAATTGCAGTGGCTGAATTTTTATCTATAATTTGCATGCGCTCAACTATTGGTTTTATTCTCGCCATGTGAAATGACGTAATTTAGGTTTCCTTCCCGGGAGCCAAATATTTCAAACACACAACCATAAAACGACAACAACTTGTCAAATTAGAGGTATTCACACACAATTACCCGTTTATATTCGGTTCATGTACAAACTACTTTGTCTAGTCAACAGAGTAAAGCTGTCAATAGCAATATTGTCTTGTCGAAGATGGATAGAAAAATTAAATTTGTACGTAAAAGGAATACAAAAGAAGCGCGGTTCTAAACAAGAAAGCTGGCATATTTGATCGAGATATAAATCCGCATTGAATATGAGTTTTATTAACAAGAAATATCACAAACATTTTCAGTGGAATTATACAGATCATTAATATAACAAATAGATTATAAATAAGCAAATAATGTTCGTGTGTGCATTCGTAGTTGATTCTGTTTAAAGGAGTATTTGGCTCCGTTATGCTGTTTGATAACGTATCATTTTATTTAATTGTTCAGTCTGCGCGTACTCAGCGATTTTAGATGAATGCATTTATTAAATATGTGTGATATTATAGTCTAGCAAAATACTAATATTAGATTATCAATTTCATGACATATGAAACAATTATTAAGTGTGGAATATTTTATGATCATGGCATAACATATCAAATATAGTTATATGTCGATATGTTATATATCAGTCTGTAAAATAACTCTTCAGTTATGAAATGGTATTGAGTTGTCGCTAAGCCAATGCTGACAATAAATACTATGCTCACAGCCCTTAAAGGATACCTTATGCATTCCCTTTCTAAAATGTGACCTTCTTAATTGCAAGTAAATATTGGCGATGGCGTTTTATATCTCCAACCAATTCCAACTTACATTGAATCTGGTGATTAATGAAGAAGTAACTCACTAAGAATGAGCAGTCTAGTGTTCATTTACAGCCCATACAACTTTGAATTTCATGGATTTGAGGCAGTGAGGCATCAGTGCATTGTGCTGTTCTAACGCTGTGTAGTAGTAGTGGTAGTAGGCTAGTTGCAACTTTAGGTCTAAACAGATGCCGTTTAGGCTCAACCTGAAGGAAAGGCTATCCAAAAGTAGTTTAGTATATTTTTTTAATTTGATTGCGGAGTACCGGCTTCATATTTTACATTGCCGCATTTTGCGTACGCAGGTAGTAGCTTTGCACGGACAGATTCACGAAGATCCGATCGATCACAATTTCGTTTTGTCTTCGATCGGGCTGAGTTTGTATTCGTCCCAATGGAAATACGGTTCTATCACATCTTTGTTTACTGGCAACGTTTCGGAACGGAAATCTCCGTTCCGTCTTCAGACCAATTTTTTCAACTTATATACACAGCACAATACTCACAATAGCAGACCACATTTGCTTAAATCTGCTATTGTGAGTATTGTGCTGTGTATATAAGTTGATAAATTGGCCTGAAGATGGAACGGGGATTGTCTTTCCGAAAATATGAAGCTGGCACTCCGCAATCAAATTTCAAAAAAATACTTGAAGAACATTTAAAAATAATGCTTCACGGATTTATAAGTCTGAGAGTATGAATGAAATAATAACATGTAAATACTAATAAAAAAATAGCAATAAGAAGAAAAAGAAAATCAGGACAAAGATATTTTAATACAAGAATTTATTTAGAAATAAAAAGTAATGATCTACAAAAGAATAGATCTAAGCAAGATGCAGAGATCTTCCTAGACAACACATATAAACGAGGCCACTTAGACTTATGCACAAGGCATAATTTTGGGCTAAGTCGACTTCAAGACAAGGCGATATCAGAAAAAAACCTTCAGTAGTGTTTTTCCGCAATCGCTTTACAAACTATAATGAACCTCGCAGTAATCTCTGTCAATCAAAGCCAAGACACTTAAGACAAAAATACCTTGACAGTAAAATTTGCAGCAAGAGCACTTTTGAGTGAGATTTTTTTTCCGTATATGGTCGGATTTTAGTCAAGAAAAATGATAATAACGCGGACTCGATTTTAGTTGAAAAACGTGTCCTATTTTGCAAGACTTAACTGTGGCCGTCTTCATTTGTATTCGCCACGTCACAGATAGTCCAGCTTGTGCCTTTCGCCAAATATAGAGCTCTACTTGGCAATCGAACAGCAGGTATAAGACGTGACCGAACCTGCGCAATTACTAGAGCTATTTTTGCTTGTCTAACAAGCAACATTAATTTATGCACCCAATAATGCTTCTATGAATATCAGTGTTGCCTATTCGTTGTTAACAAGGTACATGGACCAATCTTCTCGGACAATGGTGTTCGAATGCCTGAAAACTTCTAAATTAACTATGAAGGAGCAAGTCTCACTAGTATAACGATGCACCGTACAGTAAAGTGAGGTACTCTCGTTTCTCTGTACATGGTGACGGCTAGAAATAGTTACTTTAACTCCTGCTATTTTCATATTAATCCCATAATTCATATGGCCTGAGTTAATTATACAGCTACCGATTTTTGTGAAATCGCCAACTTCATCCAAATCTTCACATTAAAATGGGTGATGCTTTATTCATTAGTAGTATACGATTAGTCAAACCAACACTGGATTTAAATAACATTGGCGGTTATAATGGAAATATCGAAAAGTTTAATTGGTTGTAATGGAGTGGATAAATGAAAGCAAGCTACTGCAGACACCCATAATTCCAATTGAGTCGCATTTCCTCAACTTCCCTCTCTTTAAGATTCTATGAGGTAGTCCTAATATCCTTGCGCATTTCAACGTTTACATCACAATTAAATTTGTATTTATTTACAATTCGATTTTCTTCATAACTGTGCTCGTTATCGACCACAAAAAACAAAATCAACAACACACACCGAGATAAAAGAAAATGAAAGATCGTTTACCGATTTGTCCTTATTCTTATTCATGTCTATTAATTTAAGTTATATTTGCACCAATATTGTCCTATATATATACATATATATATAGTTATGCCGATCTGTATGAATACACCTAATATCGCTTCTATAAATACACGGTAGCTATGAGTTGCTGCTTATTGCCTGTTACCTATAAAATTTTCACAAATGGTATCTGGGCAAAACTGGCTGAAGTAGAATAAACATTTGTTTGACACTATGTCTACAAAATAAAATTGCGATAAACCAATAAACTAGCAACTCTAGCAGTTTACAAAAGAAAGCCATTTCAAGATGCGTACAGAGCAAACATTAGTTTGTATGTGAGTAAAACCGGCTTCATATTTTCCATTGCCGCATTTTGCGTACGCGGTTTGTAGCTTTGCACCGACAGTTTCACAAAGATCAGATTGATCACAATTTGCACTTCCGTTTTTTCTTCGTTCGGGCTGAGTTTGTACTCGTCCCAACGGAAATACGGTTCTATCACATCTTTGTTTACTGGCAACGTTTCGGAAAGGAAATCTCCGTTCCGTCTTCAGACCAATTTATCAACTTATATACACAGCACAATACTCACAATAGCAGACCACATTTGCTTAAATCTGCTATTGTGAGTATTGTGCTGTGTAAATAAGTTGATAAATTGGTCTGAAGACGGAACGGAGATTTCCTTTCCGAAACGTTGCCAGTAAACAAAGATGTGATAGAACCGCATTTCCATTGGGACGACTACAAACTCAGCCCGATCCAAGACAAAACGAAATTGGAAATTGTGATCAATCGGATCTTTGTGAAACTGTCCGTGCAAATTATAGTATATAACTGAAAGTTGTATGAAAAGTGCGGTAGGGTGGCTCAGTGGTTAGAGTTACAGATTACGAGGCAAGATTTCTCTGGTTCGAGTACAGTACGCGGCAATTCCTGAACAGTACTTGAAGAGTTCAAAATAAGTTCGAAACCCTTCTACTAGATGAATTGTCTTTTCTACATTGCACTCTATGTTGTCTTGCCTTAAAGTTGACTTGGTTATAATGATGTTGTGTAGTGGTTTAGTTTGCCTCCCTCATATATATTCATAGTAACTAGGTCCTGCATTTCTTAAATCTCTGATAATTTATGGGCCTAAGTTAATATTTTTGTAGTTATTTAAGAAAATTGTTTTTTATTATTTTTTCATCATAGTTATATGGTATTGAAACATTTGGTACTAATGGCTTTTATATTTCTGTTTATGAATATGATGATACATTACACGATACTTAGTTAATACTGACAAGTTTATACATAAAGAAGTTGGTGTTTACATCCAGCTCAAAACCTTGATTTAAATAATTTTTAACACCTCTGCAATTAATGATTGCTTAATTAAATGAACGTTTAAATCAAGGACAACTTCCCCAGTTAGCGTGGTGTCTTTGCCATATTGGAAAAATGAGGTGGCAAGTTTGAACTTTGCGTCTAAAGAGATGTCGTATAGGCTTCACCTGAGCTAGTATATAACTGAATATTGTGTGTAGTGTGCGGCAGCGGTTAGAGCCGTAGCCTCCGAATCAGATATGTCCCGGGTTCGAGCCCTGTCCGTGGCAAATTCTTGACAATACTTGAAGTGTTCCAAATTGTGATGAAACCGGTCTATTTGATGATCTGTCTATTCTACGCTATACAATGCTTAGTTTATACCGACCAAACTATATAATGGGATTGTTCTTTACATCAAAATCGCGACTTATATTTAAGTAGAAGTGAAATGTTAAGTTTGATATGTAACAATATTTGTCAAGTTCTGATTGGTAAGTTTAAATAGTATTTTTTAAGATATTTGTTAAAATCTCATGCATCTCTATTTTCCCTAATGATATCGTAAGACTACGTCTTATTTTCTTTTTCGTCAAGGGAGAAATTATTCCATCGTGCAATCTGAAGTATGTATTGGCAGATGCTGCGATTGTTTTTGAATGCATTGTCGAGGATCTAAGCAGCAAAAAAGAGCTTTTTAATGGTACGTTGATAGTGCTCACTTGTATATCCTGATTTACGCAAATAGATATTATATTTTGTGCATTTTAAATCTATTGTTTGGTTCCTATTCGCCTTTCTCTATTTTCACATTTTGAATGTTAGATAGAAATAAGAACATTTAATGGATTTGCACTGCTTTTATGCCAAAACTTAGCGATGATAATTGCAATTAAGGCTTTTAGTACAATTTGTAGGTGCATTGATTATGTAGCGGCACGCAAATTGTGTGCTGTGTAATTATTCTATTGTGTTGCGCAATGCTGCTAGCATGATTCGAATCAAAATCCGTGCTTAAAAATTAATTTTCTGTATCTCAACGTGTTGTTCAACCTATTTCACCTACGATTTCTGAATGCTATGTTAAGTTTCATAACCTTTACAACTACTAATATGTTCCTTAAAAGAGATCCGTTGTTGCGAGGGGACATTTTTCATGAGCAAATTGATTTGTAGTTTTAGCTTTTCTATTTGTGATGAAGTCTAATGCAAAATTTAGTCTTTATCCTATCAAAAATTTGATTCTGAGGTGTCAATTTGTATATCTTGCTACTAAATTTTTATCAATGTCAATCAGTTCGTTTTCAGTCTTTCTAGTAAGCTGATAAATTATAGAACTTATATACTTGCACAGAAAACGTTCATTTTCAATTTGGCGGTTAATACTTTGTCAGATCAATAGTTTTGCCATAATTTGTTGTATAGCATCACTCCTAGCTTTTGTATATATATATATATATATATATATATATATATATATACATGTGTGTGTGCATTATGTCCGTTGCCTTCGAATATTACACAGTATATTTCTAATTAAGACGAAAAAACATTAATATCAAAGTGGATAAAGGCCATTTAGTTCGTGAACACTAAACGTCGCTCTACAATCATTAATTTATATACATTCTGGGTTTTCAATTGATTATGCTAGTGGTAACAAATCCGACTCGCTTTTACTTCTATTTCTTGCTTTGGCTGATTGATAAGTGTGTATGCGTTTGTGTTTGTGTGTGTGCCTGTTTGCATGTAAAAACTTTACCCAATACGAAGCATCATAAACGCAAACTCTATCAAGGACTCCTTCGAACGCGCAAATTAACTGAAGGGGAAGAACATTCTATAGAATAAAATGGTCTCGCTTGACGTCTCATTCTTATTAACAAACATACCACTGGATAAAACTACGGAGATCTTGTGTAACTTTATCAAAAATGAGTTTTTTCATTTCCCTATAGACACCAATAGCATCAAAGGCCTCATATTAGCATGTACGAAAAACGTGCAATTTACATTTGAAGGGATATACTACCGCCAGATCAATGAAGCTGCACTGCACCTCTCCTGGCAGATGTATACATGTACCACCGTGAAAAAAACGAGCCTAAAATGTATATTTGACCAGTGCGCACTCTACAAAAGGTATGTAGCTGATATCTTGTTGTTCATCTCAGAAGCAGCAGACTCTTCCGAAATCCTCAAACAAGCAAATGGAGCCGATCCAGACATCAAATTCACTCTCGAGGTAGAGAAAGACGACAGTTTTTCCTTCCTTGACAAAAAACCCACTCGAGAAAAAAACGGGGATTTGACACTGGCCATATATAGAAAATCCACTTTCACTGGGCAATACATTCACTACAACAGCAGTGTGCCAAAATCCCACAAAAGAAACTTAGTAAACAACCTAGCAAACAGAATCAGGAACACAAGATTGAGGAAGAACTGGGCTACCTCAGGAAAATATGGCTAATGAGCAACTACCCAGAGCGTTTCATTGATGTCAACATCAGACCACGACAGATTCGCACTAGAGAGGATACCGTCAAGCAGGTTTTCCTAAACTTACCATTTAGAGGCGCCGTACCAGCCTCAATAATTGCACAATGGCTGAATATAATAACTAAGGAGAACTTTTCCAGTGCTAAAGTTAATGACATATAGCACACAGAGAATCATGAGGTTTGATGCCAAAAATAAATTGCCAATTCTCTTCAAATCATTCATAGTCTACAAATTCTCATGTATGTGCCACGGCGCATATATCGGTCGTATGAAGAAGCAATTGATAAACATAATCCAGCAAGATTTGCCACAGAAATTGATTAACAAATGCTTGGCACCGTCAGGAAAATCAGCTATTTCCGATCATATATTGGCAACGGGGCATCCAGTCAATTCGGCCAATTTCTCAATTCTACATGAAGCAAAATCAGAAAAATTATTATTTATTTATGAAGTACTTCATATAAAACAACAAGTACCTGACTTAAATATTCAAGAATAACAAAATTTAACAACAATCTAGTAGTATCCAGGCAAAGCCGAACAGGCCCTCGACTAGAATCAAGAAACATCCAATCGGATTGGCAACAAACTGAAGAGTAAATAACAGAGACGCATACGGTGACAGAAGTTTCCAAACAATACGGGCGTTCAACACAGCAATCCACATTAGCGCTATTACCATGTGCAGAACAGAAATGTGCGCAAAAATTTTAAAACGATAAAGTACACTGGCAAAAATAGCACTCGTACATGTAACAGCGAACAAAGCGCACAAATAGTTAATTCTCAAGCAATCAAAGCAATAATGACCAGATCTCAGACATCACATTGCAATACAGCGAGAATGACATTTACATGCAAACAGGCGCACACACAAACACAAACGCGTACACACTAACCAACCAGCCAAAACAAGAAATAGAAGTAAAAGCGAGTCAGATTTGTTACCACTAGCATAATCAATTGAAAACCCAGAATGTATATAAATGAATGATTGTAGAGCGATGTTTAGTATTCACGAAATAAATGGCCTTTATCCAACTTTGTTATTAATGTTTTTTCTTCCTAATTAGAAATGTACTGTGTAATATACAAAGCCAATGGAATTATAAAATATATATATATATATATATATATATATATATATATGTATATATATGTATATATATCCTCTATAACAATCTACTATTCATTTCCTGAAGATTTAAATCCCAAAGAAATCTGAGAAAGGCCAAAAATCTGATCTAAACATGTGGAAGAAAATTGGAACATGCTTTTTTCGGGACATCCAGATGCCCAGATATACACAATTTCATCAAACATAACATAAGTAGAAATATAGAATCACTTCCCAATGCAAAACCAAAACCAGCCACATATATGATAACTCTGGTACAGTATCAATAAAATGTTATTATTACATTTAAATAAAAAAATTGGCCACCTAAAAGAAGATCGATCATTCAGTTTTTTGCATCATTTTCTCCACAAACGACTTACATTAATTCATTTATTTATGCAGATATAAAGCGAAATTAAATTCACAAGCTCAGAAGGTTCCACGAGAGCATATTGAATTAAGACAGATTAAAACAGGTCCTTCTAGCAGATCCTTTTTGTCGCTTGATCCTGCAGAATTTCGCTCAGCTAAACAAACAGCGTAAGAAGATGTTGGCTTGAATAAAAAACGAACAAGATGACAACACGTGTCCTATACTAATGTACTTTATTATCCTAACTGAATATAAATTTTGATTCGCAATATTCAACCTGGCAATTTTGTCTTTAATCTCAAATAGTTACCGTGGAAAATTGGCAGCCAGTCCAAGTTAGTACGCTTGAATAACAAGAATTAAAAGTAACATAAATTTAACAATAATTGATTGCGCGGGTGGTGGTAACAATTCTTTAAATCAAGTTTGCGAGCTTGAAGTAAACACCAATCCCATTGTATTTAACCAGTCATCGAACAACATAACATTGCGGCTGGCGGTAGTTTTGTTATGGGTAACATAAATTTTTTCAGACAACCAGATCGTGCTTTGATGTGCTGATTAGCACACGTAGAAGGTAGACCTATACGTGTCCTCATTCACTTTATCAACGTATAATTTCTGTTAAAATTGTATGGGTTTCTTCTGTTTATGATTTCATGATAGGAGAAGAATGATTTTTTTGGAATATTTATATTTTGTTTGTGGCGGAGAACTAATGTATATGCATTTGTGTTCTATTAGTTGCGAATCTAGTAACAAATTTTTACAAATTGTACCAGAGGTATAAACCAAAGTCAGTATGAGCGAAATGTTTGATCATATGTACACATACCTTCCGTGCTTACTCGCGACTCATCAGTGGGAATCGGTATTACGCCCTGTACCCACTATATATTTGGTCTTCCATTTATCTAACTTTCTTTGACTAAATATTTAGTGGGTATAGGGCGTAATACCGACTCCTATTGATGAGTCGCCAGTAAGCACGAAACATATCTGTTCATGAGATTAAACCTTTCATTCATGCTGACTTCGGTTTATCCTTCTGGTCCAGTTCGAACTAATTATATACTAGATTCACAAGACCCAATATAATTTTGCTCGAAATATTTTATTTATGTCTTATCTGGATGGTTCAATTTCCTTGTTGGTGAGTTCTTCTTATCGACTCTTTTTCAATATATGATAATTGGCTATGCTCACTTGTGTGCACTTTAGTTTAATTCATATTGAACAATTATGTATACATCAATGCACTTGCCTCCGTTTATTCACTATTCAATTTCCCTACTAGAATATTAGTAACTGTTATCAAACGAAAATTGTGAGCATTATTGAATATATACATACATATGTTGTTGTTATTGTTGTTTTATTTGTTTCTTAAATAGAGGTTGGCCGTTTAGTGTCAAATAACTGCATTTTAACAACAAATACAGTGTCTTTAGACGTCAACTCGATAATGGAAGATGTTGCCTATAAACATGTTAGTAATTTATTCCCTATCTTTTATGCTATGCAACTAACTTCATTATTTTTAATTTTTATTTAATCATTTTCCATGTGAACTATATGCTTTGGAGTTTTAATTATTATAAAAAGTTTTTCTGTTTCGGTTTGGTCTCGAGGGCAGAGATTTAAATTATGGTATACTGAAAAGCTGACGAATCTACCACATTTTTACAGTCAGCTTCTATTAGTGTTACTAGACTTGCTTTTACATATAATTAGTGCTTATATATATATATATAATGAAACTAAGTGCAATGATGTGTGCCATATAGGGATATTTTAAACAGTCAATAGATATTTAGCCTTCGAAAATTGTGTAATCTTGCGTGCCTTCTGTGAATTTACTCGTTTTGGCCTACGTAAACCTATCTTTTTTTTCACTTTAAATCCACATAAAACTAACACTTCATGGAAAGCTGAGAAGACGTTCTAGCCATATTAGCAAAACTGCGTTGGCATTTGAATGAAATTTACCTATGCTGTAGATTTGACAATGATTCATTGCGCGGGTGGTGACTAAATTCTTTGAAGCAAGCTCGCGATCTTGATTTAAACAAAAATACAATTGTATCCAACAAGTTGCACAATATCGAAACTGTTGTCAGTCACAAGCATTGATGGTAGTTCTTATATGTAATGTGACTGGTTGGTTACACTGGAATTAGTTTTTATATCAAGCTCGCAAACTTGATTTAAATACATAATTTAGATGTTGGTATACCGTGTTCGGACGAGGTGGGTAAATGATGCACGCTCCCTTTAAATTGTTATAAATCATAATCATCATGATGCACAGTTATTCATTAATCAATAGTAACTAATGTTTCACTGCCATATAACCATGAGAGAAACCAAAACAAGAAATTTTTCATAAATAACGACAAAAATAAACATTTCGGCACACTATTTATTAGTTATATTTATGAAAGAGAGACAGAGTACCTAGCTACTAAGAGTTATATTATCAAGATAACTCACAGAAGTGGGGAAGACTAAACCTCTACACAATTCCATTATGGCCAAGTCAGCTTTAGGACAAGGAAACATCAGCAGCACAGCATCTTTACGAGTTTCACTGTATCACGTCATAAAGAAACTAAACCTTGCAACTAACTTTGCCCTAAGAAAGTTATGAAGATGATTCTACTAGATATCTGCAACATGATCGCCACTGAGCTTGATTCGGGCCATATCGCGAAGGGTTTCTAATCAAGATCTATGATGCGCACATGGACCCAATCCTGGCGGACTAGTGGGTCCTATACTGTACAATTTGCATGTAAGTGACTATAACTGTTCTGCCATATTAAAATCTGCCTACCTTCTGTTTTACACAAATCTGGTGCTGTATGAGAGAACAGAGCTATTCTGGTAAATCGAGTTGAGGGCATACGCAACAATGTTGATGGAGCTTTTGTTTTTCTATCGAGGTGCACTTGTTAGCAGATCCATAAATACGTCTACGGATGTCAACGTTAGTTATTCTTTGTTGGTAATCAACATGTTCTATTCTTCTCCAACTACGATGGTCGAATTTCTGTAAGCGCCTAAAATCACCAACTCTAGGAGGCCATGCTTCATTACCGTATAGTTAAACTGCGCACACAAATGCATTGTAAACACGACCTTTACGGCAGAGTGAAATACTCGCGTTTCGCCATAAATGGCGAAGGTCCGAGAAAGCTACTCTAGCTTGCGCGATTTTCATTCTAACCTCGTCAGACATATTGCTTAAATTATCCCTGGACCTCCCAAGATATGTAAACCCGTCAACTAAGTCTAGATCTTCATTCTGCAGTCGCAGAGTTGGAGTGAGCGGTGGGTGATCCTGTAAAAGTATCTTACATTTAGAGGGTGAGAATTTCATACCAAGAGATGGAAAAACGTGTGCTAATCTATTCAGGGTGGCCTGAGCAGCATTTAGATTGTCGAATAATAGTACGATATCGTCTTCATAGTCAAGATCGACTAGTTTACCGCACGGGAGATCTTCAACATCTCTATCCTGAATGTGTGGAAGTGTGGTGTTCATAATAGCATCGATTACAAATTTAAGCAAAAGGAGGAAAGTGGACAGCCTAGACGATCACCACTGCTGGTTGCAAAGTTGTGCGTTAATTTGTTGTAGAGCTTAACGCGACCAGAAGTGTTATTTATACTTAATTGGTCAGTGTAAAGACGCGATTTCCTTCATTGTTCCTAAGAATTTATTGAAGCTCATTGTAATCTTCGTCTACGAATATCAATTTGTTTTATTTTGACGTAGCTTACTTAACTAAATGATACTATTCTACACTCGGTAATTTTTTTCCGCATGATTTTACCAACATCGTGGCATGATGTTTTCTTAATTTTTTTGTTTCTTGACAGAGAAATGTTAAGTATATAATAGTTCAGTATGACAGATCGAAGATGGATTGATTTAACCTTTGTTCGAAAGCAATGCTCACAAAGATCAATCTAAATAGAAGATTGACCAAATTTTTAAGTTGGTATCAAACTGAAAACTGCATAACATGCGTAACCCTAGTGGTGTAAATGCCTAGTTGCACAATTCTGAACCAAATTCTCCAGGGTTCAAATACCGACCGCTGAAATTCTTGCTATATCTGATGATTGCATGTGGAGGACGCAAATGGTCTAGAAGATGCGTTTGCATTCCTCCCAGATGATAGTACGCCCAGCCTCCACTACATGACGAGCAAGATCAGATTTAGCAATATGTCTATGCTTACATGCAGTTTTATGTTCACCTCTTCTTACTTTGATTGGGCTCGTGGTCGCAACATACTTGAGACTACAATGTATTAGGTATTACGAACATTAGTTCAGTTGTGACCGGAAGGATAAACCAACTGAACTAAATTTTACGAGGATCGCAACACCTAATACATACTTGCATATATATTAGGTCTCCGCAACGAACAGTATGTGATTTTCTTATTAATGACCGCTATGCAACGGTTATATATTGAATTGAATGATGTCATGCTTACCGCGAAATGTGATAACTGATATCGATCAAGGCCAGAGTGTATGGTTTTACTGGAGTAACAGGTGTTCAGAAATTGTTGTAATTCTCAATTTCTGTGAACTTTAGCGTAAATTGATATCCATCAGGTTGGTATCACGTACCGACTCGGAAACCATAGTGCTAGTACCATGTACCCATTCGGTACAATAATGTTGCTACCGGTTACTAACACAATAGTCATAATGTTAGTATCCTTTACAGACTCGGTATATATATTATATAGAGTGAGTTAGCGTTGAAGTCGCATTGTCGAGACTATATAATGTTAGCTTCACTACTGCAGGTTACACATTCGTCCAGGAGGCTGTATCATCCTATTATCCATCATTCTTCACCCAAATATATAATGGTTAAAGGGCGTAATACCGGCTCTTACTGATGAGTCGCCAGTAAACACGAAACGAATGTGCATGAGATTATACTTTCCGTTCACGCTGCCTTTGTTTTTTCCTTCTGGTCACAACTGAACTAATTTGTTACTAGGTTCGCAACACCTAATATATACTGGCATATATATTAGTTCTCCGCAACTATCTGTATTTAACTGTTATCTATTGAATTGAATGGTGTGATGCTTACCGCGAAATTTAATAGCTGACAACGATCAAGGCCAGAGTGTATGGATTCGCTGGAGTAACAGGTGTTCAGAAATATAAGTAATTCTCAATTTCGGTGAACTATAGCAAACATTGATATCCATCCTGTTAGTATCATGTACCTTTTCGGTACTATGATGTTGGTATCGGTTACTGACACGATATCCATAGTGTTAGTATCCTTTACAGCATCGGTATATATATTATATATAGTGAGTTAGGGTTGAAATCGCATTGCAGAGACTATATATAATGTTAGCTTCACTACTGCAGGTTTACACATTCGTCTAGGAGATTTTACCGTCCTATTATCCCACAATGCTCACCAAAATACCGGCTGCTACTGATGATTCGCCTGTAAGCAAAAAAGTAATGAGCACGAGATTATACTTTCTGTTCATACTGTCTTTGGTTTATACTTCTGGTCACAACTGAACTAATTTGTTACTAGGCTCGCAACACCTAATAAATACTTGCATATATATTAGTTCTCCGCAACAAATAGTATGTGATTTTCTTATTAATGCCCGGTATATAACTGTTATATATTGAATTGAATGGTGTCATGCTTACCGCGAAATTTAATAACTGATATTGATCTAGGCCAGAGTGTATGGATTTACTGGAGTAACAGGTATTCAGAAATAGTTGTAATTCTCAATTCCGGTGAACTATATCATGCATTGAAATCCATCGAGTAGGTACAATGTATCGACTCGGAAACGACATGTTTAGTACCATATACCTTTTCGTTAATATAATGTTGGTATCGTTTACTAACACAATAGCCATAGTGTTAGTATCCTTTCCAGACTCGGTATATATATTATATAGAGTGAGTTAGCGTTGAAGTCGCATTGTCGAGACTTTATATAATGTTACCTTCACTACTGCAGGTTTACACATTCGTCTAGGAGATTGTGCTGTCCTATTATCCCACATTACTCACCCAAATATATAGTGGTTAAAGAGCGTAATACTGGCTCCTACTAATGAGTCGCCAGTAAGCACGAAACGAATGTGCATGAGATTATACTTTCCGTTCATGCTGCCTTTGGTTTATCCTTCTGGTCACAACTGAACCATTTTGTTACTAGGTTTGCAACACCTAATGCATACTTGAATATATATTAGCTCTCCGCAAAAAACAGTTATTAACAGTTATATATTGAGTGGAATGATGTCATGCTTACCGCGAAATGTGATAGCTGATATCGATCAAGGACAGAGTGTTTGGATTTACCGGAGTAACAGGTGTTCAGAAATTGTTTTAATGCCCAATTCCGGTGAACTATAGTATCCATTGATATCCATCATGTTGGTACCATATTCCGAATCGGAAACCATGGTGTTAGTATCATGTACCATTTCGGTACAATAATGTTGGTATCGGTTATTAACACAATAGCCATAGTGTTAGTATCCTTTACAAACTCGGTATATATATTATATAGTGTGAGTTAGCGTTGAAGTCGCATTGTCGTAGACTTTATATGATGTTAGCTTCACTATTGCAGGTTTACACATTCGTCTAAGAGATTGTACCGTCCTACTATTCCACATTCTCCGACCAAATATATAGTGGTTAAAGGGCGTAATACCGGCTCCTACTGATAAGTCGCCAGTAAGCACGAAACGAATGTGTATGAGATTATACTTTCTGTTCATGCTGTCTTTGGTTTATCCTTCTGGTCACAACTGAACTAATTTGTTACTAGGTTTGCAACACCTAATGCATACTTGCATATATATTAGCTCTCCGAAACAAACAGTATTTAACTTTTATGAGGATGAGTCATCTATGATGAGGTAGAGTAACATCGTGTGGCTTAACAGGCGTTAATTGCTACAAACAGAATTATGATTTGACGTTCTATGTTAGTTTAATTTGTATTAACTCTTCGATGGGTACGTGATTATATTTTTGTTTCTTCATCGTGAAATAATGGACTTTATGGCCTGCTGGCCCCACCTTAAACCTCATCTGGAGTACATTGTTTTCACCTATCCACCTTTAAGGACACTTTCTACACTACGAACTGGGAAATGTTTTTGGCATTGAAGGCAATGAAAGTGGGTTATTCATTTCTTGGTTTTACAAATATGGCATTTTGTTCAATATTGACAGTAATTGTGCAAAAAAATTTATGTCTGGCGAATAAAACAGTGTTTTCAATTGTCCGTTAGACTCCCCGACGTTTATGAATTAAATTTGTAACTAATAAATCATATACTGTGATTAATTCTAGTATATATTTAATATCTGAGTAATGCCGTTATGTCAATGTTTATAAAGCAATTTTATTGGGTTCTAATAGTTCAGAAGTTTAATAAAAATGATATAGAGTAACTCATATAAACGGAGACGGTTTTTTAAAAGCTAATACAAATTTTGGCTGTATAGTAGTACATTCAAGGACCATTTACACCAACATGTATACCTAATATATATTCTAAGTCCTCTCATTAAAGGCCGGAAAGCATGGGTATTTGCTTTATTTGACGAAATGCGCAGACAGCAGCAGTAAACCGGCGTACAGATGCGAGACTATAAGGACGATCCGGATAAGGGATAACGGCGTGTACATTTGTGGTTTATAATACTTTAAACACGGTCATGTATTTGAAAGGCTATTTTAATGTGATTATCGACCCACAAAACTAAATCAGATTCTGTAGGATTTTAAGATCATTTTTATGTTCTTTATTCGTTGCTATGATTTCTTGAGGTCAGCTATGTGTCTTGTTAAGCATAGTGTAATTTTTTTCTATATTAGCGTACGCTTGGCCTTCGGTTTTTAATGCCAGTCTATTGCATTCCTGAGGTTGAAATTACTCCATGTTCGGCGACATCAATCGAAACAATCGATAAAGGTAAATGATGCTTTTTCCTATATGCAATGTGAGGCGAAGCGAGATCTGAGTTTATGCCTAATTTGTTTAAAGTATTCTTTTATAATGGTTTTTCATTATTTTTATATTTTTATCCTGTCTATCCAGTGACATTTTACTGAGTTTTTGCTTAAGGGAAATTACTTGAACATTTTCATAATTAAACACCAATTGTACATCTCAAAATCGATTACTGTGTGCTACGTCTTAACACAATTGGACGCAATCAACGAAATGGGATGCTAAATTTGAATACATGTTAAGGGATAATCAAATACCGAAAAACCCATCAAATTTATGGTTTAGGTACCAACAGAATAAGATCAGTGTGATATATTGAAGCCTTTTTGTTGTATAACCAATAATTGCATATATATTAGTTCTTCGCAACAAACAGTATTTAACCAATAATTTGTGATATCTTGGCAGATTTTTAGATTTTAAAGTTACTCTGCATCCAAATAATTATTTTCAGCATTTTTGACACCGGTGAAAGCTGACTTAAAAATTCTTAAAATGCAACTTATAACTTATTTACTGAAGATGAAATTTTGGGCTCTAAGGTGTAAATGCACATTGTTTAAGATTAAATTTTATATATATATATATATATATATATATATATATATACTGGTTTAGTTGCAAACATATACGAAAAATAGAGAATTATTATGTGCACAAAGTCTGTGCAATGTTAACTAATATGCTAAAATTCGAGGATAACTAGAGAATGCTAAATAGCTATGAGCACAACAATACGATATATTCGAATGTCTTACAAACAATGGTGTATAAAGGTATGAACTAGATATAGCTCATAAAAACCAGGAACGATATGCCAATGTTAGCTTGATCAAAACTTGTAATCCCACAGGCGCAGAAAGTTCATTGTTAATCATCTATCTTTTTTTTGCATAAAGTTTGCAATCTTGCTATAAACTTAAATCTTATTATATATATATATATATATATATATATATATATATATATATATATATACATTTGTCAATTTAAACTAAAAATTGTATAATGTATAAAAGTCAATTCGTCCAGTGTACTGGGTTCCTCTTCACTTACTATCCAGAATCTGGGCACGTCTGCTTCTGGACATAATTTGAAGAGTCCCATAAATGAGGAGACCAGTCTAATGGACGAGTTGCCTTTTCTGCATCATACTGAGAATCGCAAGTATATATTGGGATTGGCGTTTATATAAAGACCCCAACCTTGATTTAAATATTTATAACCCTTTGCATTACTAGTGTTCGTTTAATCATTTTTTCTATTTAGCCATAATATTGTTAAAAAGAAAATTGCAGATTTAGGGTGGGCTTCAGGTGAACTGCTGTATTAAAATAAAGAATTACCATTTAACACGATCAAGTGCGGCGAAAGGGTTAGCTTTTTCGTGCTTTATAATTTTTCATCTGCACTGCACATAAATGTACGTATTATATTTATTTCAAACCATGATTTTATTTATTCCGTATTATTAAGTGTGTTCCAGAATTTTTTCTGGTGGGGAACGCACATTTTTTATTTCTGCTCGAAGGACATTTAACTTATTTTGCAATTTCATTTAAGCTTCACTGTGCCGTTCAATTTTTCACAATAGTACAATATATTCTTAAACTCGTTCCAACATGGTAGAAACAATAGGTTATATGCATACTTAATTTTAATTTCGGCTCTAAACCTCTACTAATAGTAATTATATGTCACAATAATTGGCGATAACCTGTAGAAATTTAACTTCAAGCGAGATCTAGTTAAGATTAATGGGAAATCAGCCTTATTAACATTGGTTATTCTATAAAAATGTTTATTTGTACGTGTGTGTGTATATATATGCATATATGAATATTTGTATGAATTTATGTATTCACGTGTGTATTTATGTATGTATATATGTATGTATTGGTATGCGTATGTATGTTTTAGTTTATGTATGAACTCATGCGTGTATGTGTGTGTTTGTTGTCGGCATATTTGCATGTATGCGTGCTTTTGTTCATTTAAAGGATCTTATTTTGTTTTTTGTTTTGTATTTTTATAATTTAATCCATTTCTTCATAATTATTTTGGCATTTTTACTAGTTATTTTGATTATTTAATTCAAATTCAGTCATGTTTGTTATGAAGCGTCGTAGCCTGACGTAATGCCTCTTTTTCTACCCATTATTGTCATTTTGTGCGTGTTTATGCAGTTATATATAAGTGTGCAATTGCTTGCTCTATGCTACAGTTTGCAATGCTTAGATTTTACTTACAAACGTGTGTATATAATAGGACTGGTGCATATATAAAAGTCGCAACCGTGATTTAAATAATTTTTTCTTTATTCTTTTGGTATGATTTATAATTTGGTGATGCTTTATTTTTGGATATTTGATAAGAATGGTAGAAGGTATGTCTTGTTATATAGCAATAATGCGAGTCAGTGGTAATAAATTTGGTCCCATTCAGGTTTATAATCTCATTGCGTTTCTTTATAACCGCTGTCTATTTGTAATATCCTGTAAAATTCTTTATAAACCTTATTTAAGTGAATTTATTTTAGAACTGATATTTTCTTTAATGACCAATGCTACAATTTTTTCTGTTGTCCTTTGTAATTTTATGATGATTTTGTGATAACTATTTTCAGTTTGTGTTGTTGCTCGAATTTTGATGATTCTTTGTTCTCCGAAGTACATTTCTTTATTTGGGCCACGGCATTTTCATACCTTTATGGAGCTAATTGGTGTTTACATATGCTTTTATATTCAGCATTAAAAGTAATAGACAATATTGCTGTAAACTGACAGAAAAATAAATTTAAGAAATATGCTATGGTTATGAGACTAATGAATTTGTATTTGCCCTTACTAATCTTCGTGTGCCGATTAAGTCTAAAGATAGTCTATCCATTCGCTTGTGCGCTAGTTTAGTCGTTCACGGCTGATTAATTATACAAGTGTCGTGTCCACATTTCTTGTTTCCATACGACTAGAATTTCGTTAATCTCCACGGTTTATCCCATTCAGACACCGCGGATTTAGAAAGTCAATTTTCCCCCTTTCAAATGCGAATCTGACCCAGCCTTGGCCCTAGCTAGTTTTTTTTCGTATCTAATCAGGTTGTTGTCCGTGCCAACGCTTAACGATTTCGCTGAAGATATTGCATTATTTTTGAAACTATCGGGTTTGATCTCCGTTCTGGCGCATTATTCATAAATATTATTTATTGTGGGTCGACCACGAAAGTGCAAAAATCAGTTATATGAGAGTGGATCGTAACTAAAATTAGCTCTGCTATTGGCTTTCACCTCTCCGATCATCTCCATATCCTTAATTTGGTTTTGGTAAGCTATTTTTAACATTATGGAAATTTGCTAAACAGTACGGCACCATAAACAATGTGGATAGGATTTTGAAATGTTTCCGTACTCAGATCTACCACATTACAGTAAGTAGATAGTGATTGTTCTGTCCTGTATGCAAGGGCGTACTACGGGTGCTTCACTTGTTCAGTTGATGGGCCCGGGTTATCAATCGTACTCCAGTTGGACCTCCGTTTGTAGGCATTGATCAAGTGAAAAATTGAACATGTACGCGGTTCTTTTCTACCGCAATTTAATGTTTATTTCCATTCGCATCTATTTGAGGAACGCTAATTGCTTTGTTGGGGATTTTCTTTTGACAATATAACTCAAATATTTGACACATTAGTCTCTCTTTGCATCTTTGGTAGGTCGTTGGAAAAGTATAATGAGGAGACCAGAAAACTCGTGACCTGGCACTTACTTAACGGGGCACTTGTTCCCGCCGTTACACGCCACACCTTTGGATGGCAGGTTTACTTAAAATCGCACACACAACTCGGAGTGCCTTTTTATTCAGCAATGAAATATTAGTTATTAAAGTTTAATGCATTTCTGTACTGTTTTTATTAACCAATAGACATTTTAGTTGGCGTAAATTCATGGACATTTTGCAACAAAGGACGAGTCGGCTAAAGGATGAATTAGATAAATTTTGAGATTTAACTGAAGTAGTTGAACGCCACATTGGCGTCCAGGCCAGAGAATCGCCAATTGAAGGTGCTTTGTTAGCGTATGATAGTTTTTTTACAATTACTGGATCAAAGTAACGTGGAAGCTAGACGGAAGCAGTTCACACTTTGATGAAGCCAACCCTCGGCGGTTTGTTTTATACGTCCTTTCTAGGCAACTAGTAATCAACACGTGAAACATCATTGGGAATTGACGACAGATGAATGTAACGCACCATCAGACGCACAAGCGTCAGTGCTGCCCCAGATTACGTTATTAATATCTAAAGAGATATTCAATAAGAATGGGCACCCTGGCTGGCTACCAATGAAATTTGTGCAGGGACGTAAGTCATGCACTAAGTCTAGCTGAACGCAGCAACGTCTCAGTGGCCCCTGGCAGGCAGGGTAGGGGTAGCTCTGCAGCTAGATCCAGCATTGATTATTTTGTTTAATATGGGATAAAAAATTACTTATTTTTAATTAATAAATTAATTATTTTATGGAATTACATTTTCGGTTTAAACTTTACAAAATAGCATTATTCGATTTTCTGTAGAAATCGTTTTGATTAGATAGAATAAGTCGAGTATAACTTATGCTATCTTTGGTCAATTATAATTGTTGCGAATTACCTGTTGTGTGTTGTAATCAACATCGATCAGATAACTATGACATTTTCAGTCTTGGAATCAAGTCACAATTCTATTTTATACAAGATCGTTCCTCTGATGGGAACAAATGAAGTATGATATGCGGTTGTAGCCGCATATCTAATCGTGCTTTTTATATATATATATATATATATATATATATATATATATATATATATATATATATTGCGGTTTGATTCTTGCTAGTCAGCTTGTCGTCGGGCTCTGAGGACTATCATGGAAAGTAGAAACGCGTCAGTTCGTGTGACTGGCGGTAGTTTAGTCATATTGTGCGACTGGTTAAATACAATGGGATTTGTGTTTATATCAAGGTCGCAAACTCGGGTTAAAGAATTGTTATAAACACCGATGCAGTCAATGACTGTTTAATTTATACTTCTGGCTGGCTAGTCTCATAATAGCTGACTGAGGTTTCACTAGATAGGGGTGTTTCGCATAAATTAATTTTCCGCGATTGGATTTTGCTACATCTTTTACATACGTTAGCCTTTTTCTACATACCATGTGAAATGGCGTAATTTTGGATGTCCTCACAGTATAGGGTAAGGAGCTCAATAAATTAAACACACCTTCAATAACGTCATGCCAAGGTAAGTGAAAGTAATCAAAGACAGTCGAACAGGGAAAATGTCAAAATTGTACTCCGACTACTTGATTTATACTTTTGATTTAATTTCGTAGCAGCCACTATCACTGTCGTAAAGACCATCCCCTCCTCAACGTGGTACGACGGTGTCAACCATGTTTCGATGGCCGATCGTACATGGGCTAACGGGGCCATGGCGGTGGTGTCACCAGGGTGTGGTGGATTTTCGACAGGCAAGCGGATCTCCTATAAAATACCACATAAGCCCGATGACGGCACCATGACTCGGCGTGTGTTCCCCGCCACAAAAGGGTTCAACAGCCACAGGATTACATGGACTCCTGGACAGTACCCCGTACTTCCGAATGGCGAATGAGCTCTTAACAGCCACCGGCAACCATACAACTTACTGCTGCCTTGCAGACTACGCTTGTATGTGCAAAGGCTAGAGGTGCGTCCTCGATCAAAAAGCCGAGTGGTGAGGGGACACCACTTGTACCAAATTCCCAAGAAACTCCAGGAGCCGGTTTATCCTCTAAAAGGAGTCAGCCGCAGTAAAGTAAGCCACTATCAGTTCATGAGACATACGAACGGCGTGTATTTACATGTGTGTATGAATATATGGAACTGGAAAAATATTCAGTTATATATATTTAACACCCATGTACATCCGTCGAAGTGAAAGCCGTTAGGTTCTATTTGCAGCATATAGTTAACTAATAGCAGGAAAAAACGGGTGCACAGCTCAGAATGCGAAACTAGCTTTTTTAGAACATTAAGACTATTTGATTAAGACTAGCTTATTAGTGAGTTTATCAATTACCTACGGGTTAGTCAATTTTTTGTAGTACAACCCTTCAAAAAAAATTTTCTTCTGTCATCCTATTTTATCATTTAATTTATGGCCCTTAGTGAGTTGAATGCTTACCAATAATTTTTTTAAATTTTAATTAGTCTTTTACGTGTATTACGTTATTTGAAGGAATAAGAATAGCACAATTGGTTTGACGCATGCACTACGTCAATCAGCATATAATGGTTGCAGTTTCACTTCAATGGATGTGCACGTGTGTTAATGATAGTTAACGCAAACATGTACATACACGTCTTGCGTATATCTTATGAACTGATAGTAGATGCTACGAAATTAGGCATTCAAAAGTATAAATCAAGTGGTCTGAGTAAACTTTCGACATTTGCCATGTTTGACTGTCTATAATATATATATATATATATATATATTTTTCAATACCCGAACACGCTGTTCCTGTTTGCATAAATCCGGCGGCAGTTGGTTTAGCAATAAAGTTTCATTTGTGTCTAAATCCTTTATATTATTGCACTTAGTAATTATCTTAAATACTACGTCTGGAAATCATACGCGCGGGGTTTCTTTTCCTTTTTTCACATGGAAAGGGAAACAATACAACTCTTCAAGAACTATCCAGAGCATTTCAGCTAACGGCGCTCAAACCGGGGCAATTTTCATCGGAGTCTGTGACTATTCACTTAAAGGCAATTCATCCAGTATACCAGTATCGGCCGTATTTCAACCTTTTGGTGGATAGTCACAGATTCCGAAGCGAATGTGTTCCAGTTGGAGCCCAATCCGCGGCAAAATTCTGGACAGTGCCCAATGCTTAGTTTATACTTGCAAATGTATATATAACGGGATTGGTGTTTATATCAAGTTCAGCACCTTGATTTAAATAAATAATTGAAATTATACTTTCTGAATTTAAAATAACCTATTACACGCGTTACACTATTTATATATATATATATATATATATATATATATATATATATATATATATATATATATATATATATATATATATATATATATATATATATATATATATATATATGGAACATTCGCTTCGGAATCTGTGACTATCCACCAAAAGGTTGAAATACGGCCGATACTGGTATACTGGATGAATTGCCTTTAAGTGAATAGTCACAGACTCGATGAAAATTGCCCCGGTTTGAGCGCCGTTAGCTGAAATGCTCTGGATAGTTCTTGAAGAGTTGTATTGTTTCCCTTCCCATGTGAAAAAAGGAAAAGAAACCCCGCGCGTATGATCTCCAGACGTAGTATTTAAGATAATTACTAAGTGCAATAATATAAAGGATTTAGACATAAATGAAACTTTATTGCTAAACCAACTGCCGCCGGATTTATGCAAACAGGAACAGCGTGTTCGGGTATTGAACTTGAAAAGGAGATGATGCACGCAATTGATTGGTTGTTCCCTTATTTCACACTCTGCACGTTTATATATTTCTACTTTAATTGATAATTCTATATATATATATATATATATATATATATATATATATATATATATGTATATATATATATATATATATATATATATACAATTGTAGCTATTTGAGATAACGCAGATAACTAAGGAATTGTTCTTGTAACATTAATTTTATCTTTGCACAGAGAAATGGTACTATGAATTTTGTTTAGACTTGCATTCCAAAAAATGTATACATATAATGGAATTGGTGTTCATATCAAGCACGCAAACTTGATTTAAATATCTTTTAGCCCACCCGCGCAATGAATTATTATTTCATTATATTTAAATTAGGTGGTTGTAAAAAGCAGATATAAAAATACGAACATACGCAACGGGCATATCCAATGAACCTTGAGCTAGCTTTTCTGAGACTAACCAATCAGATATATAAATGAAACTGTTAAATAAATAACAAAACTTGCTCTATTAATCTCGTGCACATTCGTTTAGTGCTTACTAGCTGGTATTACACCCTTTACCCACTAAATATTTGGGTGAGGCATGTGGGAAAATACCGGCTCCTTATGAGTCGCCAGTAAGCACGAAATGAATGTGCACGAGATTATACCTTCCGCTGATGCTGTCTTTGGTTTATCCTTCTTTCCATATTTGAACTAATTTATTACTAGGTGCGCAAAATTGCATATATATCAGTTCTCCGGCATAAACAGTATCTAACTTGCTTTATTAGTTTGTTCTTAAGACATGTTATTAATTATGGAGTGACTAATGATACATATAAATGGATTCGAAAGGATGTGACGCGTAAAAAATCTGTGCTAGTTATAACATTACCCAGTTTCGCATAAAATTTATTCGATAATTGGTTGTTATGAGTATTTTTTAACCATAACGAATGTCTACTAATTAAATTCTAATTTATTTATATAGTCTATAGTGTAAATGCGACTTGTCTCCATTATTAACTATTGGTAGGCGGTGATATTGGCTAGAACAAAATAAACACCAATTCCATTTTATTTAACCAGTCGTCGAACAAAATAACAAAACTACCACCACCCGCGCAATCAATTATTGTTAAATTAGAACAAAATAACTCAATAAAAATGTGGAGAAGGCAGTATGTAAGGTGAAGTTAGCTTAAGTATAAAGGAATTAAAATTTGCAGTTCGGCTGAAGTCGTAAACTATAAAGTTCAGTGGTAATATCTTGTGATTTCGATTTGTTGGCATAGGCTCCTCAGAAATCAATTGTGTTTGAAACATAGATCTTCATTTATGCGTCTCTGCCTGTAGGCGTTTTTCTGTTCTAATGTTTATAAAGCAATTTTGTCGTCTTAATGATCTTTTCGATACTATTTTGCTGTAAGTGGATCCAACACATTGTGTTACTCATACTTTTTTCTGTTTAGACTAAATTGAATGGCTTTAGGCCTCTTTTCTTTCAGAACTATATTTAAGTTGTTCTAAAAGCTTTTCAAATTAAAGTATAATGGCAGGATTTTATTTTATAGGAGTTTTTATTATAGCCAAAACATTGCATGCGGCAGAAAATGCAATTGATCAAGTGGACCAGTCTCGTTCTTATTGGGATCTTATAATTTATCCTCATTTCAAAGTACGCGTACTTGGGAATGAGAATTAATCGTATCATTGCGGAACCGAGAGTGCAAATCGACAACTCCCTAAAAGTGTTCTCCTTATTGTAAATCCATGCAGTACATGCCAGAATTTTCGGATCGGCGCAAATTTGCCTCTGTGCCTTGCAACTTATCCATTGTACCACTAAAGGCGCACACGAAGTGCAATTTTCAATCTTCTGTCTAAGCAGAATAAAGAAGCGTCGATAATTTTTTAAAGGAAGACCTTAGGGCCGGTGTTTTCAGTGTAGTTTTCCTAT
Source organism: Eudiplozoon nipponicum (assembly GCA_029291075.1). Classification (NCBI taxonomy): domain Eukaryota; kingdom Metazoa; phylum Platyhelminthes; class Monogenea; order Mazocraeidea; family Diplozoidae; genus Eudiplozoon; species Eudiplozoon nipponicum. The sequence goes on along the minus strand of JAQBSW010001686.1, from coordinate 63,145 downwards.
TTTTCAAAGTCGGAGACATTAATGATAATACGCTCGAAAATTTCAAGAAAGCCGGTCCGTGGACCGCAATTAGAGGATTTGTTCAAGAATGATAGCAAGGCTTCTTTCGGCACATTCTGATCCAAACGATAATGAAGGTTTTTTAGACGCTTAGCTTGAAATTAATATATGGGCATTTTCTGACCACAGTTTGTGACAATCTAAAGCTTAAATATACTTTTGTCGTTTTCAAGATGACCTAATCGTTTTATTTATTATTAGCAAGTTAGATTTCTTTACAGGTCTCTACCTATGATAGTATTAAAGATAATCCGACAGTGACTGCATTGAAATTATTAAACAGGGTTAGGAGCAACATCATATACTTGTCGTAGACCAGCGCCAATTTAAAAAAGTTCAGAAAAACTGATACTTATATGGAAATAAGCCATTGTGCCAGCATAACTAGCTTGAAGTATATGACCTATTTTTGCCGAGACAATATCGCTAAATATAGGCCTTATAGCGTTTTTCGTATCACCGGGTCGGATGCAGTTGTAATGTCTAATGTATTAATGACAATTTGCGTTTTTTGTTTTGACAAATTTCTTGGGTTATGACGTTGAACTTTTTCATGCCTTAAATAGAAGGCTCACACTATAATAGTTCGTTTCAATGGTAGTGACACGCTTTTGTAGATGGGCATAACATTGAAGCTATGCTTTTCTTTTTGGAAGATTTTCTCTTGTAAGGTCGCTGCTGCTCAGGCTAATTTTAGACAGTATCCGCCTGCCTAGTGCTCCGTTTACCTTTTGGCTTGAGTTTAGCTCTGTTTGTTTTGCGGACAATCTATTCTTATCTCAAGTAGAATGGTGGAGGGTAGGTTTACACTCGATCACAACATCCAGAGCCACGTCGTGCGCCAAATGCGGTTTATAGCTCTGAACCTAATAAGGGATTTTCTGCTACATTTTATAGCAAAACGCTACTACATACATGCTTAAGAACTATTTTTTTCCGCCTGAGAGTCAAGACTAGATTAGACACACGTGTAGTGCTCACATCCATGGGGATATCGGGCTTGCTCAATTCGCTAACCGCAAAGGACTGACTTTCAGGTGAGAAAAGTGCAATCAATTAACAATGGATAGACTATATGTGCACTTACCTGATCTGCGTTTTGACTAACGCAGCTTTCATTGTTCCAGTAATTTTCTTTTTGTAAAATATTTCGACCTACATTACCGTAGCTCTTCATCAGTTGCATTTCACGAAAAAATGAAGCAAGCGCGTTATTTCCTCAGACTGACCTTTCATTAGATATTCGCGTGTCACATGTGTGTGTGTGCATTTTCATAACCGTTGTTTTCATCATAACTAATTTAGACCAGAGTGGCTGAATAATAATTTATCAATTGCATGCGATAAATATTCGTTTTACACACTCAATGTAAATGACGTAACTGAGATGGGGGAGACCCATAATTCAGAAACACTCGTCATAAAAACATGCCATGAGTGATAAAACCAGAAGTCCGAGAGACTAATGCACATTTTAAATTACAATTCAAACTACTAGGTTATACTCTAAATATACAAGTTAATAACAGTTATTGGCGCACGCCACGCATGTGCATGTGTATGTGTATGCATAACTAAAAAACTTGGTTAAATTATTTTTGATACACATGTACGTACATCTAAATGAAACTGCACTCAATAAACATTAATTTACCCTTTGCACGCGTCAGACAAATTATAACTTATAAATATTGTATTATAAGAATAATTTCAATAGGTAGGGTGGGGGTGCAAAATAGAAAATTAGGGTTGAAATAACTAATTGTTTTAAAATCAAACGAATAGTTAGAGATGAAATTTGGAAGACTATATTCATAATAATTGATTATTCATTTCTTGAATAAAAGCCCACTAATTAGTCAATCTTTATCTGATGTTCTTAATCTTTTACTGGAGCTAGCTCCAGTTACCAATTCATACATTCGTCTTTTCCTTCCATTAGCTAATGCAGTGTTCCAAATCGGACCTAAAGATTTTTCAACAGCTGTTTCATTCATAATATTATCTCTAGATTTAATTTCTATAGATTCCCTAATCAATCTTGTCACCCCCATTACGTCTACATATTGCTATGCGTTTGCATTCCTCCCAGTCGATAGTATGTCCAGTCTCCACTACATGACGAGCAAGATCTGATTTAGCAATATATCCATACTTACACGCAGTTTTATGTTCACCTTATCTCACTTTTATTGGGCGCATGGTCTCACCAACATATTTGAGACTACAATCATTGCATAGGATCTCATACACTCCTGAAGTGTCTAAGGGTTCAATCTTTTCTTTTTGGTTAGGGAGTATAGTGTCATGTGTAAGAAGCTGTTTTAAAACGGTCGTTATATTGTATTTTAAAGCTAATGATTTCACTTTCCTACTTAATATAGAGTCCGGTAATACCATGACCTTCCGCTCTTCCTTCTCCTTATCCGCTTTTATGTATCTCAAACTAGGATTAAATTTCTTCACCACGTCCCTCATTGTTGCATCTATTAAATGAGGAGGGTAACCATTAGTCTTGAATATATCGCGTAGTCTACCTAATTCTTACTTCCTATGCTTTATATCTGTTAACTTGAGACTTCTTAATGTTAATGACTTTAAGATACCGACTTTCAAACGAAACGGGTGATTGGACTTGAAATTAAGAAGGATTCCTGAATAAGTATCCTTCCTATAAATATCTCTTCCCAATTTCTGACCGTTTCTAATTAATTTGTATCCAAAATTGGTAATTCACCTGGTAATTCCCTTTCGAAGGTAAATTGTAATTCGCTCATTCGATTAGCTAAATTTAAGAAATTTACCAATTCATTATCACCATGGTTCCAGATCAGTAATATATCATCCAAGAAACGCAGGTACACTTTTTGTTTCAATGGAGTCTTATCCAACAGATTATTCTCCAAATAATGCATAAAGATATTAGCTATTGGGACCGAAAACGGTAGTCCCATTGGAACGCCTCTAATTTGTTTATAAAATTCATTCCGAAATTTAAAATAAGTGGAGGACATACAAATACACATCATCTCCATGACGTGTCCTAACGTCATTTTGCTTCCTTCTAATATTAATGGGTGATGAACTAGGAAACGTCTAAAACAATCCAGAGCCTCAGGTACCGGTACATTTGTTTACATAGATACTACATCTAAGCTTACTAATCTATCCCTTTCATATAGTACACATTTATCCACAATTTTAACCAAATGATATGAATTAAGCAAGATATGTTCTAAGAAATAGGAATATTTTCTTATTCTATGGCACAAAAACTTTGAAATTTTATATGTTGGGGCGTTTTGTACATTCACTATAATTCTTAAAGGATTACCCGGCTTATGCACTTTAACAAAAACCATAAACTCTGGGTGCAACCATATCTCTTTGAATGAGAGTGTTACCATGCGTCGAATCCAGTTCTTCATTAGCAATCATATTATTGATTAATAATTTTACTTGCCCTTGTAACTTATCAGTAGGGTCTTTTGTTATTTTAGTGTATACTTCAGCATTACTTAACTGTTCTATCATTTTATTGTTAAAATCAGATTGATTCATCAGAACTGTAGCTCCTCCTTTATCCGCCTTAAGACATATAACATTATTTGATACTAAATCCTTCCGGAGACGTTTAATTTCATAATTAGGCTTAACTTTATCCTCTTGGTGTGTTAAAACCATTGAGGCAACGTCTAATTCAAATTTCACCCTATCATTATCCGAAAGAAGCTTTGCCGTTTTGACAGCCTCAGTAATTAATTCGTTTCTAACCGATCTTTCATTAGGGATAGCCATGTTTAAACCTCGGTTAAGTAGTTCAACTTGATCCTTCATAAGATTTAATGTTGATAGATTTACTATTCTATTAGTCCCGATTAAATTATCATTTTCTTGTGGTCAATAAATTCCCAAATCAGCTAATTCTTTATCATGTCTAATTCTAACTTTTTTATTTCTCTATTACGGACTTTATCACTGAAATCCTCAATGCATTTAAAATCATCTGCGTGCAAAAGAGATGTTAACATCGATCTTAGTTTAGTTTTTTTCTTAATTAGTATAATCTTACGTTTTATTAAATCACGAATCAAAGTTTTTATAATATTTATACGAAGGTCATGCTTAAGAGACATACCATAAGCATTTAACTTAAAATTTAATTTAAAACGAAAACATTTAGGAATAACATCATGTTTTAAACAAATACTGAAAAAGGAAATATTTGACACTTGCCTCACGATTTGTTGTTTTAATAATGTATATTTGTTATACCATTTAACGGCATTGCTGCTATAATTCCATGTTAAATGTTTCTTGGAGGAACTTCTATATTACGAACCTGGATTAATTAAAATTACCTGATCTTCGTTTTGACTAACGCAGCTTTCAGTGTTCCAGTAATTTTCTGTTTGATGAAGACCTACGGTAATGTAGGTCGAAATATTTTACAAAAAGAAAATTACTGGAACAATGAAAGCTGCGTTAGTCAAAACGCAGATCAGGTAATTTCAATTAAGCCAGGTTCGCAATATAGAAATTCCTTCAAGAAAAATTTATCTGTGCACTTGACGGACACATTGATTATCGAGAGAATATTTTGTAGTTTTCGGTGATATTGTAGTAAGGCATTTTGTTCTGTTTAGTTGGATGTGTTGGAATTTGGGCAGAATTCATTGTTATCTGATTGCTGTTTACACATTTTTCGACTTAAATGAGCTGTGCATAAGGTGTACATTTCAGTATCCCTAACCAATAGTGTCTATTTACGATTGCTTATTTTCATTTGCTTTCTTTTTCTTCTCCTTGCAACATTTCTCTCGTAGATACTATAGATAAGGTGGATGTTTATCAAATTACTAAAATCGATGTTGCCATGCCACATATCGAAAACGTTTTGGCTAAACCGTCATTCATTCAACCTATGCACGTTTGATGTGCGAACACAAACAAATGAGGCGACAGGAACCCCTAGCACGTATTTGGAATAACTAAGAAACAATGAAACGTAATTAAAATCACAATGAAAATTACATGGATTGTATTGGCTTCATGCTGGGTCGGTATGGTTATTAGTTCGGCGACTGAAGATTCGCTAAATCAATAAATACTCTTGTTTTTATAGTTTATATGCATACTATCTTTTCGAGCAGTTCACATATTTATATACTGATCGTTGCGGAGAGCTAATATGCAACTGTGCATTAGGTATTCCTAACTTTGTAATAAATTAGTTCGAATAGGACCAGGAGGAAGTGCGAAAGTATGCATGAATGAAAGATCTAATCTTTTGTACACATGCGTTTCGCGCTTACTGGCGACTCATTAGTGGAAGCCGATGCAAAACCTTAGATCCACGTCATATTTGGTCAATAAATATGGGGCAGTTGGACGGTTCAATCTCCTATACGAATAGGTATTCAAGTAGCATTATAAAAAGTCATCGACAATGTGACTTTCTAAAAAATATGTAGTGAGTATAGGACGCATAACCGACTCCCACTGATGAATCGCCCGTGAGCATGAAACCTACTAAATATCTCATTCACATTCGTTTCGTGCTTACTGGCGACTCATCAGTAGGAGCCGGTATTACGCCCTTTAACCACTATATATTTTGGTCAAGAATGTTGGATAATAGGACAGTACAATCTCCTAGACGAATGTGTAAACTGCAATAGTGAAGCTAACATCATATAGTCTACGACAATGCGACTTCAACGCTAATTCACACTATATAATATATATATATATATATATATATATATATATAATCTATATACCGAGTCTGTAAAGGATACTAACACTATGGCTATTGTGTTAGTAACCGATACCAACTTTATTGTACCGAAAAGGTACATGGTACTAACACTATGGTTTCCGAGTCGGAACATGGTACCAACATGATGGATATCAATTTATGCTATAGTTCACCGAAATTGAGAATTACAATAATTTCTGAACACCTGTTACTCCAGTAAAATTTGGCAGTAAGTCATTGAAGTCACTGACGCGACATAGCATTTCGAGACAGAATATCCAATATAACGTCTCGATACAATGCGTTCTTAAAGTCTGGTAAGGCGGTTATTGTAGGACAACGATATACACGTCGTTGTTCGGTTAATCGTTTAAACGTGAAACTGTAAGGTTTACAGTCTCGTCCTCGCTGGAATCCAAACTGCTCCTCTAACATATGCGATTCTCGTGAAGCACTTATAAGTTAAATGATCAATCGTGAATCTTTTGGCTTTCGCGCGAATTACGACTGCCGTTTATGAAGATTGGAACAACATTTAATTCGCTTTAAGCAAACGATACTGCCTACATATTTCATTTAATAAAAAAAATAAATTATTAATCGCGCTCTGAGTTATATCGCCGTCTCTAAATAAACTTAGTGATAGATTATCTGAACCTGCAGCTGTGTGACCAATGAGAGACCATATGACTAATTTTACTGAAGCCTACAATACCACACACGTAACTAACTTGAGAATTTCTATTACCCGTAATCAAGACTTTAGAGATCTCATGTTACAGTAGAAAGCATCCTTTCTTTTGTCAATGGTGCATTCGATGGGAGCGTATGCAGATACAACTGAAATCAAACATTATATTATGCTTTTGGCAAAAGTCTCAACTGAAATCTCAAAGCGGACTTCACGAAGTTGGTAATTGAAAGAGCCATTCGGTTAGAGAATCAAGGACAACACCGACGTATCATTGTCCGCCTTGAGAAAATTCTGTGCTTCAAAGCCAAAAACGCATAGCCCTGGGTTGTTGGACTCTTGTATAAATACACAACGATATTAAATTAACTTTATCCCACATACATGTTAAAGCTTCATGATCCCGATATTTTTACGCTTATATTAGATTGAATGAGTGTTGATTTATGTGGAATATTTTAGATATTTCGCGATGTGACATTGGCCACTGCGATTTAAACAACATCCGCTTTATCGAGATTTTGCAAGCCATACGCCCTCTCTAACTTAGTGATTGTTGAACAAGATTGTAAAACTAATGTTTGCTCTGTACGCATCTTGAAATGGCTTTCTTTTGTAAACTGCTTAAGTTGCTAGTTTATTGGTTTATCGCAATTTTATTTTGTAGACATAGTGTCAAACAAATGTTTATTCTACTTCAGCCAGTTTTGCCCAGATACCATTTGTGAAAATTTTATAGGTAACAGGCAATAAGCAGCAACTCATAGCTACCGTGTATTTATAGAAGCGATATTAGGTGTATTCATACAGATCGGCATAACTATATATATATGTATATATATAGGACAATATTGGTGCAAATATAACTTAAATTAATAGACATGAATAAGAATAAGGACAAATCGGTAAACGATCTTTCATTTTCTTTTATCTCGGTGTGTGTTGTTGATTTTTTTGTGGTCGATAACGAGCGCAATCATGAAGAAAATCGAATTATAAATAAATACAAATTTAATTGTGATGTAAACGTTGAAATGCGCAAGGATATTAGGACTAACTCATAGCATCTTAAAGAGAGAGAAGTTGAGGAAATGAGACCCAATTGGAATTGTGGGTGTCTGCAGTAGCTTGCTTTCATTTATCCACTCCATTACAACTAATTAAACTTTTCGATATTTCATACTGAAATATCCAAGCTCATAGGTTTTTTCCATTATAACCGCCAATGTTATTTAAATCCAGTGTTGGTTTGACTAATCATATACTACTAATGAATAAAGCATCACCCATTTTAATGTGAAGATTTGGATGAAGTTGGCGATTTCACAAAAATCGGTAGCTGTATAATTAACTCAGGCCATATGAATTATGGGATTAATATGAAAATAGCAGGAGTTAAAGTAACTATTTCTAGCCGTCACCATGTACAGAGAAACGAGAGTACCTCACTTTACTGTACGGTGCATCGTTATACTAGTGAGACTTGCTCCTTCATAGTTAATTTAGAAGTTTTCAGGCATTCGAACACCATTGTCCGAGAAGATTGGTCCATGTACCTTGTTAACAACGAATAGGCAACACTGATATTCATAGAAGCATTATTGGGTGCATAAATTAATGTTGCTTGTTAGACAAGCAAAAATAGCTCTAGTAATTGCGCAGGTTCGGTCACGTCTTATACCTGCTGTTCGATTGCCAAGTAGAGCTCTATATTTGGCGAAAGGCACAAGCTGGACTATCTGTGACGTGGCGAATACAAATGAAGACGGCCACAGTTAAGTCTTGCAAAATAGGACACGTTTTTCAACTAAAATCGAGTCCGCGTTATTATCATTTTTCTTGACTAAAATCCGACCATATACGGAAAAAAAATCTCACTCAAAAGTGCTCTTGCTGCAAATTTTACTGTCAAGGTATTTTTGTCTTAAGTGTCTTGGCTTTGATTGACAGAGATTACTGCGAGGTTCATTATAGTTTGTAAAGCGATTGCGGAAAAACACTACTGAAGGTTTTTTTCTGATATCGCCTTGTCTTGAAGTCGACTTAGCCCAAAATTATGCCTTGTGCATAAGTCTAAGTGGCCTCGTTTATATGTGTTTTCTAGGAAGATCTCTGCATCTTGCTTAGATCTATTCTTTTGTAGATCATTATTTTTATTTCTATATAAATTCTTGTATTAAAATATCTTTGTCCTGATTTTCTTTTTCTTCTTATTGCTATTTTTTTATTAGTATTTACATGTTATTATTTCATTCATACTCTCAGACTTATAAATCCGTGAAGCATTATTTTTAAATGTTCTTCAAGTATTTTTTTGAAATTTGATTGCGGAGTGCCAGCTTCATATTTTCGGAAAGACAATCCCCGTTCCATCTTCAGGCCAATTTATCAACTTATATACACAGCACAATACTGACAATAGCGGATTTAAGCAAATGTGGTCTGCTATTGTGAGTATTGTGCTGTGTATATAAGTTGAAAAAATTGGTCTGAAGACGGAATGGAGATTTCCTTTCCGAAACGTTGCCAGTAAACGAAGATGTGATAGAACCGTATTTCCGTTGGGACGAATACAAACTCAGCCCGAACGAAGAAAAAACGGAAGTGCAAATTGTGATCAATCGGATCTTTGTGAAACTGTCGGTGCAAAGCTACAAACCGCGTATGCAAAATGCGGCATTGTAAAAATTTTTAAATGTTGTTGCATTTATATTTGTGAGGATGCAAATGAAGAACATACATATATTCAGAGATACATGCCTACATAAATGCAATTGTATGCGCCCAAATGATCTGTGTCCCTCATGCGCATTCGCACGAGTTTTAATAATCCATTATTCGTTGGTTCCGGCATTCATTTGTCCAGCTATCATTCGTTCCAGCTTTTCTACCGAAAGTTGAGAAACCATATAATTGCTTTCAACATTGATTTATTTAAATGTGCGCGTAGTGATATCATCAAATTTTTATTTGATCCGAAATATTTTGTGCACTCCTCATTTCGAGGTGCACGACGCGTGTGGTCCACTTCATCTTTGGCCTCTAACACGACATGTGCTATCCACTGAAAACTGAGGTACACTAGATATTGTAGACTTTTCGAGTTTTCGAAACCAGATTTCAGATTCTACCCTCAGTAAGACAACACGCAATACACTTTCACATACCTAAAGGAAAAACTAACCAAAATCATTAGTTACTATATAACTGAAAATTGTTTTTAGTGTACGGCATGGGGGCTCAGTGATTAGAACACCGGATTCCAAAGCCGTCGTGATCAGGTTCGAGTCCTGTCCGCGGAAAATACTGGACATTACGTTATGAGTTCACAATACAGACGAAACAGCTCTAGTGGATGAATTTACTTTTCTACTCTATACAATTCTTAGTTTATACTGACAAATGTAAGTAATTAATGTTTAATTAGGTAATTAATTATTGTTTAAATTGTATTTCCTATATATGTATATGTGGCGAAAGCTGCAAACAGTTAATGTTCGTGACTGCATAGAAATTGTGCAGCCGACATTTGCAGTCAAGTTCAATGTATGCAAGACTGCTAGAGGTGAGAGCCGCATATCTAAATTTGATTTCCATATATTCAATGCGGTTTGATCCTCGATAGTCAGTTTGCCGTCGTACTCTGATGATGATCATGGAAGGTCGAAACGCGCCAGTGCGTTGCAGCTGGCGGTAGTTTTGTTATGTTGTTCGACGACTGGTTAAATACAATGGGATTGGTGTTTACTTCAAGCTCGCAAACTTGATTTAAAGAATGGGTCAGGTGTTTATATCTAGACCGCAACCTTGATTATAATAATTGTTATCACCTCCCGCGCAACCAATGTTCGTTTAATTATATAAATGTTCATCGCAACCAATGGTCGTTTAAAGACATATGTATGTCTGCATGTTTCCAATTATTGTCGCTTTAATATATTCTTTTTGCCTTGTATAAACTTCGTTTATTGTCAAATCCAGTGTATCTTTTTATTATTAATGGCATATATATTACAAATGATATGCATCGGAGTTGAAAACCATTCATGACCAAATATAGCTGATCATAAATAGACTAAATTAAACCCAGCAAACTCTCTCTAAATACATATGCTTTCGAAAGTAGCATCGTGATGATACAGGAACATAGGTATATTGAAAATTTATAAACCACGAAGAGCATATGTATCATTTTTATTAAATCATGTTTCCAAGCTTGAAGTAAACACAAATTCCATTCTATTTATTCAGTCGTCAAACAACATAGCAAAACTAAAATCAGTTACATGTACTGACGCGTTTGGACCTTCTTTGATCATTATCAGAGTACGACGGCAAACTTACAAGCGATGATCAAACCGCAACGCGTATATATGAAAATGAAAATTTGATAGGCGATTCTCATCTCTAGTAGTCTCGCTTACGTTGTTCTTGATTGGAATTGTCAGCTACATAACTTCTATGCTGGCACGAATATCAACTTTTTGCAGCTATCACCACATATATATGCAATGTTGTTCGACGACTTGTTAAGTTTAATGGGATTGTTATTTACTTCAAGCTCGCAAACTTGATTTGAATAATTTTTACCACCACCCGCGCAATCACTGATTGTTTAATTGTATTACCTATATATAAATATAAATAAATAAATAAATAAATATATATATATATATATATATATATATATATATGGCGAAAGCTGAAAAAAGTTAATGTTCGTGATTGCATAGAAATAGTGCAGACGACATTTCCAGGTAAATGCAATGTATGTGTGACTACTAAATGTGAGAGCCGCGCATCTAGTTTTTAATTCCATATATATGCATTGCAATTTGGTCCTGACTAGTAGGTTTGTCGCCGTATTCTCATAGTGATGATCATGGAAAGTCGAAATGCATCTTTACGTGGAACTGACGGTAGTTTTTCTGTTATTCGACGACAGATTAAATAAAATGGGATTGGTGTTTATTTCAAACACTCCCCGCGCGACCGTTGATTGTTTAATTGTATCATTTTTGTCTTTTTTGGTGAACATTAGAGATAGGAATAGACTTTTCATTCCGGTGCTTTCGTCATACTTTAAATCATAAGTAATTAATTATAGTTAGTAGTGTTTTTGTTTAGTTACCACTAACTAGGCGGCCCAAGCTGCCAACCGTCTAATGCAATGCAGAATTGCATTTTGCTGAACTTCAAACGTGTGTTTCTTAATTTAACAAAATCATAGCTTACCAATAAATTTCAAAACGTGATTTTTGTTAAAAAATCTGTTCGTCTTCTAAGTATAATATCCTGCAATACTATTTTGTACGATAGTTTATCAAAACCTGATGGGTAAATGAATTCAGCATCAAACGTCATGGATGATCCTGGGTCATAATCTAATTTCGCTGAAAACAACTAGAGCAGAGAAAATTTAGAAAAACCTTTGCATTATATTTTATCATTCAGCATGACAATATTGGGTTTTTTCTGTGCAAAAAAGCATTCAAAGGCCAGCAAATTGTAACCATGATCATGTTTAAACCCAGGTACAAGGTTTTCTTAGTTATCTTTCGAGTAAACTTTATAGCAAAATTAGAAATATTAGCAGTAGCTTATTCTTCATACATCTTTTAACAGAAAAAGAATTTCCCTGTCATTCTGATCACATTTTTATACAACTCAGTCTGAACCTAAATATGAATAGTAAATGAAATTGACGACTACTCGTTTTACGTCATAGGTAACTGCTAACGTTAGTTAGTTTTTAAAGAATTTATATCTGTTCGCAAAACGTATGATATCAAGCGCACGAAATAAAACAATTTATCATCAGAATTAACTAATGCTCCATATGTGGGACAAAGTAGCTCTATTTATGAGTCACTAAATAGAAGGCATTAAGCACAACAAGACATCTTCATGTTAAAGCGATTAACTTTAGTTTTTTCATCCATGTTATGGTTATTATCTGACTTTTTATTATCCGAAAGGCAAATACTTAATAATTTTTTGTTGCATACCTGGTAAAATGTTATTTAATAAAGTCACTAGAGGTAGGCCCAAGTAAGCATCTTATGTTCAAAAAACTGATTTGTTTATTTAATCGCCATTCACTAGTATTGTGTCATGTAGACTAGTCTTGGTAATGAATATTTCAACCATAATCGTACTCATTTTTGACAAACTTATACGCATCCCTTTAAAGATTGTTTATAAGTCATTGTTCCACTTGTAACATCTTTGCTAAATCATTTAAAAATAAATACGATTTTGCTCACATAAAGCTCACCACATGAAAACTAATTGAATATGTTTAATAACTTAGAATTGATTTCTTTGATAAACTGGTTGAATTTTTTTCATTGAAACTGGAACTTGTGATCGGTGGCTATAACTTGGGGCGCATCAAATCGATTTAGCCAACTTGCCATTATGCATTGCACTGTATTCTCGGTGTCTGTTTTCTTTGAGTATAAAAACTCGACCCTTTTGGTAAATTTGTCGATTGCAATTCAAATATATATATGTTACTCACTCATTTAATTTAGGCTACAATTAATTACGTGCGTGTCATTGAAAAGAATAAGGGTCACCTCTTTTCTTTCTGGTGCTTACGAATTTGTCACATGAAGCTGTGTAGACAGTAACTGCGAATAACCTTTTACCATGTCCGGTTAATAAAGCCACGACTGTAATGCTTTGATAGTATTCCTGGCTCATGAATGCCGTAGTGTTATATGCTACAGAGTGACTAGTTTTGTTATTATGGATCCCACTATAAACCATTTCACTGTCTTCTCTTCCTATTGCACTAGAACCCCATGTTGAAGACTCAAGACTCTATATCTTCTGGACACCAGTTTTTCGTTTTTCTGCTAATTGGTTTTGTTTTGGCACGTGCTATCGCTGGCATAATGTTTAAGAAATTATTCGCAGAGATACCTCAAAATAAATATAAGCAGCGCTGGATATCTAAAATGTATTTCGCGAACTCTGGTTTTCGTGTGTTTTCTTTTCCCTTCAATATTAATTGAGCGTCAGTATGTTGGTGCTTTGAAAATGTGTAGACGACAATGAAATACACTAACTTAACCAAACTCCCATTGTACTTCCAGATGTTCATTTGCAGTAGCAGCATCATTTGGCTTAGCCTTCTTGAGGATGCGGCCAGCAAATTGAGCTGGGCGTTAATCAACTTCTAACACTATTGGCATAAGTCCAAATGATGGCGTTTATCAATTTTTAGTTCCTCGGATTAACGCATTACGAGGCTTCGCCGTCCAACGTAATGATAGTTTATCACTTTTAAACTCGGACTATAGGTTGTTTTGTGCCGCTATTCAAACGTTGTAAGGTATGCCGAAATTTCTCACCTCTATACACATACGCAATGTTTTTCTTGTAATAGACATCAGGTGAGTTTGGATAGGTTGCGTGGTTGAATCTATTCAGAAACCCCAATTGTTAACTTATCTGTACCTTTTTCGGAGTTAGAAATTAAGTGCCACACTAATGCCCTGGACAAAATCGTTCGAACCTGAGTTTTAAATAGTCGTTTCGTAGAGACCACATATTTTCATTGTCAACATGTCACCGTATAGAGTAATTCACCACGAAGGTAACCGTTAATCTTTTTAATTTATTGAGTGTGTTCTTTTAACCACTGGGTGCCAAAGCTTAATAGCCTTAACGTACGTGAACTGTTACTTTTCATTGGTGTCTGGTCGGACGCCAATTTATCAAAAGCCGCAATTTTAATCAAGCTCAACACACAACTTGCAGCCTGCTGGTTGAAGAAGGATATCACGTAGGTCAAGCATGAGACATGGTTCAGGTTTTCTTCCAATAGTCAGTGAGCGAAAATCCGCAGTTGGTCTCGGCGAATTATATTTTCTATAACGTAAACAGTTTTTCTCAAAATGCGGAGAAGGGGTCTTATACGCCGGCATCTGTAAATTCTGGCGTAAACTTACTAATAGCCAGAAATTTTAAAATAGTTTGCCGTCTAATCTTAGTGATTCTTAGTCGTCCTCTAATTAACGTCATATCGTAAATTGCGCTATGATAGGATCAGGACGTTTCGTGCAATCGGGAGACTTTAATATTGTGTTGTACTGGTTTTGGAATTCTTTACACCATGCTGGTAATCCATTTACCTTAAGTTGCCGGTTCGGCTGAATAGAACTCGAATTATTAGGAATGAAATCTACGCCCAATAAGACTCTACGATTGCTTGCAATAATAGAAGACATATGGATCATATTGTTATTCACTATTTCATTTGCCAGTAGCAGCCAACGTCGCTGTTTCTTTAATTGCCAGAGTTTTTATAATACCGAAACGGCGGCTCTTGTGTATTATTGTATATTCACTGATTGGCCGTGGAAGTGTTCTGAAAAACTAACTTAAATCGAAATTCTTACATTGGCAATTGAATTCTTTGCCTCAAATAAGCTATGCTTTGTACAGCATGTTTGTTAGCGATGGATCCGTGTTTGTGCACCTTGTTAAGTAGATAAGGCTGGCCATGTTTGGGACCGTATGGTCGTTTTTTCTATCAGATGTAAACTACTCAATATAATTACTTGACTATAAAATATTGTTGCTTTGCTGTGGTAAAATCATGAAATTCATAGTTACGTGGGGAATGTAAATAAACTCTTGGTCGACCATTCCTTGGGTGTACAGATCAAAGTCGCGTCCGGTTTTCCTGGGGCTTTTGCGTTTCGTGATTGTTTTTAAGCGACTGAATGCCGCTGCTCATCACAGCAACGCTGTATCGAATTTGGAAACTTGCAGATGACAAAGTTGCATCGGCATGATTTTTTCATAATCGTAATTATATTGTAATCGCCGTGCCTGAATTCGGCAGTACTCGGATCGCTTCATCTTGGCTGATGGCCATAGTAGGTAGTTTGCCATATTTTATGGTTTCGAACAACATAAGTACGATTTCATCATAAGGACGTAAGCTTGACACTGACACCATTAATTTTGCGGTGAGTCGCAAAGAAGAGCTCCTCAGGCTGATCTACCTGTTTGTTAATTTGTGATACGTTGTTACATTTGACATATGGCTGTTTAAGTGAAAATTTGAATTTCGCTGCTGCATACCGTTTAGTCAATTCGTAAGATCGGGGATGTAGCGAAACATTTTACGACAAATCTGTGACAACACCCATGAAATCATAATTGTGGCCTTTACACGTCACGTGTGGGTGAGCATATACTTGTACTTTGATGAAGATCGGAAATATTTTGTATACTTGGTTTGAAAATATGTAACCCATGTCCTCTGATAGGCCACTACTTTAGTTTCTTATTTATAGTTGTATTGTCATAACTGTATCACTGCTGTAATCTGTCTTATTATTGTTCATGCTTGCTAATTTAGTGTAATATCGTTGCCTTTGGTATTACCTATTCATTGATAGAGATTAAAAAATCTATCAGATCATAGGCGACGTTTTGAAACGCGTGGTTTCAATGGTATTTGTCACGTTTATTTGCGGCTTATAATTTGATGTTTTAGTAATTGATCATTTTTACTGTTGCATAGTCGTGGTTCGTTGGTTCAAGCTTCATTTATATAATTTAACGAGCATTGGTTGCGCGGGCGGTGATAACAATTACTATCAATCAAGGTTGCGAAAATTATATAAACACCTTACCCATTATGTACATACATTTGTCAGTATAAACTAAGTATTTTATAATCTGGAAAAGGCAATTCATCCAGTAGATGGGTTTCGTCCTTATTGGGAACTCATCACGTACTGTCCAGAATTTCCCGCGGACAGGGATCAAACCTAGGCACATATGATTCGGAATCTGGTACTCTAACCACTGAGCCACCCTGCCACACACTACACACAATTTTCAGCTGTATACTAACTAATGTGTCTTGGCTAGCCTTTCTTTCAGGTAGAGCCTATATAGCATCCGTTTAGCCCTAAAGAGCACCAGATTCCGAAGCATACGTGCCTAGGCTCGAGCCCTGAACGCGGCAAATTCTGGACAGTACGTGATGACTTCCCAATAAGGACGAAACCGGTCTACTGGATGAATTGCCTTTTCAACACTATAAAATACATAGTTTATACTGACAAATGTAAGTACATAATGGGTTAGGTGTTTATATCAAGTTCGCAACCTTGATTAAATCCTTATTTCACTGAAAACATCATGTTTGCATTGTTATGCTATTATTCACGTGAGGCATGATTATACCATGCTTGCGTTATTCTGCTCATACAATGTAAAGTTTTTTAGCCTTATTTTCTATGTATTCCATTTATCGAATTTACTCTAAGCGAAGGAATGATATATATATATATATATATATATATATATATATATATATATATATATATATATATATTATATATATAAATTAGATAGATACATCATTTCGGTCGATGTTGACAATACATCGTAATAAATCCCTTCTAAGTCTAGTGAAGTTGGTTAACAAATGGCGATCGAACTGGACTCGGACCTGTAACTCGCACTATAGACAGTAGACTTATATTTTCTTTACTTGGTGATTTTTTATTGTAAAAAATATTTCTAAATCATTGATGATTACATTTTGGTTAAAATATCGAAACAAATCAATGAGGTTCTTGAGTCTACGTGTAGCTTAATCGGAAAGAGTGCTTTGATGGGTATTATGTAGACATTATCCTCGTGTAATGGATTATTTTGATCAAGATCAATGTGCGCTTCTATAACTAAATCATTGATCTGTAGATTCTATGCAGATTCCAGACTATTCCAACTGTATCCATGGTTATAATTCATTTGGGCGATAAATATTCTTTACTTTGACAAGCTTGTTATATTTTTGTTTTTAAAAAATATTATTTATGTCTTTAACAGTTAAAGATTTTCTGGCAACAATGAGGAAAAAATGTGTTCCGCGTATGGGGAATAGACCACCTCTGATGTTGACAGATGTTGAAGTTCAAATGCGAATGGAGGGTAAGCTTTTTGGGCTTTGCGATTGTGTTGTAGATCAGCTAATTTTGATCTATAAAAATGACGCTGTTTAAAAGCATTTCTTCATGGTGGACTTATGCACAGTTACCCAGCCTTTTGTGCGCAACGCAGCAAAAACCAACATGTGGCAAGTGCGATATTCTCATTCACAGATATGAGACAAACTAGACCTCTCCACAACTCCATTATGGCCAATTTAGCATTCGGGAAAGGCAATATCAGCAATACAGCTTCCTTGCGGATTTCACTGTATCACGTCATAAACAAACCAAACCTCGCAGCTAACTTTTCCTTACTAAGAAAAGAAAGTTACGAAGATGATTCTACTAGATATCTGCAACAAGATCGCCATTGAGCTCGATTCGATGCCATATCGCTAAGGGTTTCTAACCAAGAACTATGATGCGCACGAAGACCCCATCCTGGCAGACTAGTGGGTCCTATACTACCCAATTTGGATGTAAGTGACTTCAATTGTTTCTGCCATGTCAAAATCTGCCCACCTTGTTTCTTACGTCAATTTGATGCTGCATGAGAGAACAGAGCTCTACTGGGCAGTGAAACATTAGTCACTTTTGATCATTTTGATCACTTTTGTCATTTATAAAATAAATATAATTAATCCCTATGGCTTGACATATACGGCTATACGTGGTGTCACGATTTCTTAAAATTGCTTTTCCGGACGCGTAGAAGTATCGAAAAAATTCCATTTACATTATATTGCAGTAATCCTAAATTCCTGGTAAAACTAATCTCATTCTTTAAATGTATCTCTTTGCGCAGTGCTGTCCTTCTTGTTGTGGATTTGACCGCATTCTTTTGTGCGGGACAATTGATAGCACTCTTAGGTCGGTAAAATCTTGAATATTGTTCATTCAGAACATCTATCTGAACGTGGGCGGCTGGCTGCTTTTCCGGAGACTGATCTGTGTACATATTTTGGATGACACTATGGCTAAGAGCCGTAACACTGAGTTTGGTTTCATGATGGCAGGAGATCAGACGGTCGTTGCGATTACTGACAGAGAAACTGCGAAGGCAGACCGAAACCCCCCCCTTTTTTTCTACATTGCTTATGTCAATTTGACTAATGTACTTTCTAACGGAGATCCTTAATTATTAACTTCTGCATAAAGTGCCTCACGACTATTTAATCACAAAATTGTTAAACTTGACGCAATGACACATGAGAGCTGAGATATTTTATTTAATTATATTGTTACAAAAAGTAGAGCTCAAACGAAAGTTAAAAGCGAAAATTTAGAGACTAGTTCCCAAATAAACTTTTAATGTTTATTAAAGAAATTTTATAACGTTAAATAAGATAAACAATAAATTGCCCTGAAAATTTACACCAATTTAGATCTAATACTAAGAAAGCTTGGATTTTAAATTTTTATGCACAAATTATTTAAGTTGAGCGCTAAGCACAGTTTTAAAATGTCCTTAAAATTACACGGCAATATTTCTCTGATTAACGATAATTCTTTTAAAATATAAAGACATTGCATAAATTAATTGTTCATGAAGAGAAATTAAAATTTCAAAGTTTTCTAATAAATTAAATGATTTAATTTGACCCTATTTTGGGCGCCAAATGTTGAATGGTTATGATGATCGCTCGTGAAGCTCTTGTTAAGCCCAAGTAAAAAGAACAATATATTTCACTACAAATAATATATTTAACTAAAGTTAGAGCACTCAAAGTTCATTATCCTTAAAGAATGATTCATAAAACAGTCTAATTTCAAGAAGATAAATATGTTAACATACTCGCAATCAGTCCAATTAAATTACCACTTAAAAAGTGAAACATTTAAACAAACGAAAATGAATGTTCTACAAAAATGACCTAATTAACGAAAATGAAGACTATTCTTAATTTAGCATTACAAACATCAATAAACATTACTGTTAAACTGAAAATAGTGTTGTGCACATTCAGGAATAGGAATGTCCCTAAAAGTGGACGTGCTATATATATATATATTTATATATATGTATATATATATATATATATATATATATATCGACATAAATATACACTTGCTCTACACTGCCAGAATGCTTATTATTCAAAGCTAAAAATATAGCTCAAATTAAGAGTTTTTCGTAAAACTTCCAATTTTGATTTAATGAATGATTTTACGAAAGTGAATTGTGTGCTGCTGTCCTGCAGAAGTTTCCAGAAATCATTTTTATATCTCATTTTAATCTTTATAAAAATCTGGACAATGCTTTTTTAAAGAAATTTATGCATTTTATGTTTATTTCTAGTTTATAGGCTAAACAAGCAAGTTGAAATAATTATTCTGTTGTCTCCCTTTACTAAGCCAATTTGTATCGTAGCATTGTATGATCATTACACACAAAACACGTGTCAGTAAGCTACTACCATCCATCCGTGCTAGTTTGTATTAGGTACTGTGCATCTAAGAGCTAATCAGTCAAATGGGTTCAGAAAGATATACCAAAGTTGGCTTTGACAAAATATGTAGTCTCATGTACGCATGCCTTTCGTGCTTATTGGCGACTCATCAGAAAGAGCCGATATTACGCTTCGTACCCACTATATTTTTGGTCGGCAGGGTGGCTCAGTGGTTAGAGCACCAGATGCCGAAGCAGACGTGCCCAGGTTCGAGCCCTGTCCGCAGCAATTTCTGGCCAGTACATGATGAGTTCCGAATAAGTACGAAACCAGGTTACTGGATGAATTGCCTTTGCTACACTATACAATTCTTATTTTATTCTGACATATGTGAGTAATTAATGAGTCAGGTTCTTATATTAAGACCGCAACCTTAATCATAATAACTGTTATCATTGCCCACGCAACCATTGGTCGTTTTATTATATATTTGGTCAACAAATGTGGGAAAGGTGGACAGTACTAATAGCTATACGAATGTGAATACAAGCTATACTGGACAATGTGACTTCAAAGCCAACTCTATTATATATATATATATATATATATATATATATATATATATAATATGCCAGACCTTTCAAGGGTACATATGCGTTTCAGTAGAAGCTCTATACCCACTGTATATTAGCTCAAAAAGGTGGTTAATGCTGAATTTGGTATATCGTTCTGGTCCTCTTTGAAATAATTTGTTAGTAGGTATGTAATACCTAATGCAACCTTGAAAATGTAATCGTTCTCAACAAACAATTTCTAACTATTATATATTTTATTAAATTACGTCTTAGTTTACGCGTAATGTGACAACTGAAGTCGATCAAGGCCAGAGTGTATGGATCCGCTGAAGTAAAACATGTTCATGAGTAGTAATTCTCAATTTTAGTGAAATTTTGACCTAATCAGAAATTCATTGTGTTCATATCATTTGCAGGCTCGGTGTATATTGTATATAATTAGTTGGCTTTGAAACTGTATTGTCGAAGATTTCGTATTAGGTTATCTCGATTACTGATTGAATTCACATACTTATAAGATATTATATTGTCCAACTTTCTCACATTCCTTGACCAGATATATAGAGTGCATGAGATATAGTACCGGCTCTTACTGATGCAAAGCCAGTAAGCACGAAACGCATGTGTATGTGAGATTTTACCTTTCGTTCATGCTGCCTGGTGGTAACTGCACGTTTCGGAATTAGTTTGTGTGGTATACTGCTTTTTTGACGTGTGAAATTTCCAACGAGCACTTGCGAAATGATTTTTGATTTAAATATAAATATTCTAAGTGTTTTGAGCAATATCGGTTTAAATTTTTAAATTTTATTAATATTTTAGATTATTTGAAAGTTCATCGAAATGGTATTTGCAGTCATTTTGCAGACTAACATGCAGCTGTACAGCAACCATGAAAGTCTTGACCTTACTTACATTTCTTGTTGCAAATTATTAATAATTTATTTCAACTTTTAGAAAAATTATAAATAGTTTGCATTTTGATACGGTGATTCACGCGCTGTGCTTTTTATAATTTTTATTTTCTTTTCTTAGAAGAAAGAGTCGCGGTTTTTAACAATGTTTGTTTATTTTTTGTAGTTTTTTATAATTTATTTGCTGTGAATACTTTTTTTCTATTTTTACTTTTATTTAACGAGAGCTGTTAATTTCCACTTTTTAATTTAGTTATCGGCATTATTGATGACTAAACTGATCTTTTGAAATGTGTTTTTATGTATTGGCTTTAATTTGTTTTTATAAAATCATATCATAATCCTTAGGGCTGTCGAATAGAAAATTCAACGATTTTTAATAAATTGAATTAAAATTGACAATAAATTACAATTTCTAAACCACTGGCAAGATTACATTTAAACTATAATTAATTGAGTGCAAGGTGATAGCAAATTTTTAATTCAAGTTTGCAAGCTTGATATAAAAACCAAGTCTCTTTCGTTTAACCAAGTCTTCGAACAAAACAGCAAAACTACCGTTAGTTATACGTAATGAAACCTTTTGACCTTACATGATCACCTTAAGAGTACGACGGCAAACTGACAAGCAAGGATCAAATTGCATTGCATACATATGGAAAGCAAAATTAGATATGCGGCTCTCACCTCTAGTAGTCTTGCGTACATTATACGTGACTGGAAATATGGACCGCACAATTTCTATGCAGTCACGAACATAAGCTGTTTGTAGTTTTCGCCACAAATATGGATAAACAATACAATTAAACATTAATTGATTGGGTGAGTGGTGGTTACATTTCTTTAAATCTAGTTTGCGAGATTGAAGTAAACACTAATCCCATTGTATTTACCAGTCCTCGAACAACATAACAAAATTACCGCCAGTCGCAACGCACTGACGCGTTTCGACATTCCATGATCATCATCAGAGTATGACGGCAAACTGACTAGCGAGGATCATACCACACACACATATATATAGACAATACAATTAAACAATAATTTATTGCGCGTGTGGTGGTAACAAATCTTTAAATTAGTTTGCGAGCTTGAAGTAAAACCAATTCCATTGTATTAAACCAGTCGTCGAACAACATAACAAAACTACTGCCAGTCCCAATGCACTAACGCGTTTTGACATTCCATGATCATCATCAGAGTATAACGGCAAACCGACTAGCGAGGATCAAAGCGCACTGCATACATATGGAAAGCAAAATTAGATATGCGGCTCTCACCTCTAGTAGCCTTGCATACATTGTACTTGACTGGAAATATCGGCTGCACAATTTCTATGCAGTCACGAACATTAGCTGTTTGTAACTTTTTCCACACACACATATATATATATAGACAATACAATTAAACAATAATTGATTGCGCGGGTGATGGTGAAAATTCTTTTAATTAGATTGCGAGCTTGAATTAAAAACCAATTTCATTATATTTAACCAGTCGTCTAACAACATAACAAAACTACCGCCAGCCGCAACGCACTGACGCGTTTCGACCTTCCATGATCATCGTCAGAGTATGACGTCGAACTGACTAGCGAGGATCAAACCGCATTGAATATATATGGAAATCAAATTTAGATATGCGGCTCTCACCTCTATTAGTCTTGCATACATTGAACTTGACTGGAAATGTCGGCTTTTATGTTATTCGACGACTGGTTAAATACAATGGGATTGGTGTTTACTTCAAGCTCGAAAACTTGATTTAAAGAACTGTTACCACCAGCGCAATCAGTTATTGTTAAATAATGTAAACAAAGAATTGTATAGTGCAGAAAAGGCAGCCCATGCAGTAGAGTAGTTTCGTTCTTATTGGGAACTCATCACGTACTGGCCAGAATATGCCGCGGACAGGTATTGAACGTGGATACGTCTGCTTCGGAACCTGGTGCTCTAACCACTGAGCCACCCTGCCGCACACATTATTACACCAAATTTTCATTTATATAATAACTAATGTAACTTGGTTAGTCTATTTTTCTTTTAGGTGGAGCTCATATGGCATTTATTTAGATCCAAATCAGTAATAACAGATTGGGGATGATTAGTTGGATATTTGAGTCAAAATGGATGCCATACGAGCTCGACGTAAAAGAAAAATAGACTAACCAAGTTATTTTAATTAGAATATAACTGTAAATTGTGTGTAGTGCAGTATGCGGCAGGATGACTCAGTGGTTAGAGCACCAGATTCCGAAGTAGGCGTTCCCAGTTCCGAGCCCTGTCCGCGGCATTTTTGGCCAGTACGTGATAAGTTCCTAATAAGGTCGAAACCGGTCTACTGGATGAATTGTTTTTTCTACACTATACAATTCTTAGTTTATACTGACATATGTAAGTAATTAATGGGTCAGGTGATATATCAAGATCGCAACCTTGATTATAATAATCATTTAGCCTGTTTGGCATTTGAAATTTTCATTAAATATATATCGTTTTGCAACTAAAAAATCGTTAACAATCACTCATGTTAACATATGGGCTGTAAAATATCTCTGGGTCGCACATAAATCGGAAGACTAACTAACGTGAATGAAACCGCAATGTTAGGTATATTACTCTGCTGCCGAATAACTTTGAAATACAGTCCCAGTTACGAATTAGCTGTAGATATTCACCAGTTCATTCCATCGTTTTGCGTATAACTTATTTGCATATTTCCTCTTTTTAGTTGGTCTGCAAGAATTATAAGACAAGAACGATCTCTACTAGCGTATAATTTTTAATCTCCGGTAAACAGAGATTTCTTCACCTTATTCTGATGGTAACGGGAAGAATGAAATAACTGTAGTCAGCTGGCTTGGAATTTTACAGTAGCATTAAAAATGACTTAGAAAATATTTAAAGTGGTGAATAGACTGTAAAAGCTACTACATTACTCAAACCTTGGGCGATTAATTTATCTGCACAAACATTTTCCTCATGTTAGATGGTTTCCCACCAAGAGTAAGAGAAAAACCTACTCCTAATATCTCATTTTGAGTCGCCAATCTCCAAAGATTCTTGATCGTAGTTTGTTACTTACAGGTAATGTTAAATAACTGTAGTCGCCGATCCCAGTATTTTAAATTGCACTTAAAATTATGTTTACCTAATGATGAATACCTTTGAGAATTACCCATGGTTGCGTATGGGCTGTAAAATGATTTCAGATCATTCATGCCATTGTGCAATTATTTTAGTTTCCGAACAGTTTCCCGCAGCTTAAATGATCAACCAAAAGGTGAGGATGAGAACAACATACTCCTAACATCTATTTTTGACTCCACATTGACCAGATATTCCGTCACTTGATTTGGATAAAAAAAAGAAAAGTGAAATAATTTCAATCGCTCTACGTGCTATTTTGAATTAATCTCAAATACTTTGCTGATCTCCAAAGAAATACATGGGAAAATCATTCATTGCAGGGAATGAGCTATGAAAGATCGTTATATAACTCCTTTCTTGTGCGATAGTTTGTTTGCATACATACTCCTTCTCCACTTACTTGGTCTACCACGAAGAGAGAATACTAACGACTTACATCTCGCTTTCATTCTTGAGTCATTATTAACCAGAGATTCCTTCAATTGTATTTTAAAATACCAGTAAAAGCTGAAGTATTTCAGGCACCATACCTGGTTTATTGAACTATTATAAAAAAAAGTATTCTACTTTTCTGGAAAATATAAAAAATAAGTGTGGGTAGTAGAAGGTCCCTAGGAAACTCATCTATTTAAATGTTGAGTTGAAATGCGCAGTGTCATTTTTCTAAATTTGAACTTCGCCGCCATTTTCTTGTGCAGGACAATAGACAGCACTCGTAGGTCGGTAAAATCTTGAATCCTTTACATTTCCAGGTTCACCACCTTTTAGCCTTGATTGATGGATACTCGCTTTTCCCTTCATTATGAAGCCCTACATCAGATGCTTGTCTGAAAATGACATTGCAACAAGATTTTCCACCCTTGTTTTCGATTTCTCGGGACTTCAGTTCCAGTCCTATACTAAGGGTTGACACCGTACTCATAGGAAAAACAATTTGTGGTAAATGTGGTATTCTTACTCAAGATGGATCTAATTATATTTATTTTAATTCCTTAAAAATAATTTTTTTTGTCTCCCATAATATCCGGTCTTTATACCTATTCTCTTATAT
The DNA here is from genome assembly GCA_029291075.1 of Eudiplozoon nipponicum. NCBI lineage: Eukaryota > Metazoa > Platyhelminthes > Monogenea > Mazocraeidea > Diplozoidae > Eudiplozoon > Eudiplozoon nipponicum. Next base: position 37,584 of record JAQBSW010001686.1, on the reverse strand, counting down.
TCAAATGTATGCACAAACTTATCCGCATTAATCCCTCCCACCACGCACACAACCTATATACACATATGTGTACTCTAATAAAGTGACATTTATAGCATAACTATAAGCAGATCCTATGGATTGACAAAAAACGCCTATCCATGATGTCTCTATTTTTTTTAAATTTTTGTTGTTGGACGCGTCGAAAGATCAACAGAAGTTCTATTTTAATCATATTGCAGTAATTTGCGATTTCCCGGTTTACCTAATTCCATCCGATGTGCAATAGGTTATAGAGGGAGAGAAGTTAATAAAACTGTAGAAAGAATATAGCATTATTCTATCGTTTAAAAAAGACCGAAAACCGAGCTTACACTAACTAATCGTATTTCAACCAAATACACATTTATACTCATATCCTGTAGAAATTTATTTTTCTTATTTAAAAATTGGTGTCCAAACGTTATACATATCTATATATAATATAATATTTATATAATATATTAGCATTATTTTTTTTGAAATTTTATGATTTAGTAATTTATATTTATTTATACCCACATCTTATGTAAATATGTATTTATATATACGTCTACACGCTATATATTATGTATATATAGATAAGCATATAAGCAACCACATCTTTTATAAATATCTATATATCCATCATATATATATATTTGTCTGTATAAACCATATGTAATATTGATATCATACAATCAACACTGCGAGTCCCTCAACGGATAAATTATATCAGTCAAACGCATTTGTTAATATTTAAATAGTTATTTGTACGTCAATGTATATAAAGGTCTTTATATATATATATATATATATATATATATATATATATATATATATATGTATCTATAAGCAATGAAATGGGTTCTTTGAACTTCAAGTACCTACAATTCACCCTGAGTGTATGGTATATTTACTTTACATGTATATTATTATTATTTATACTCACAGTTTACATGAATATATAAATACATGTACATATACACATCTACACACTATATATATATATATATATATATATATATATATATATATGTATACATATATAAAATGTATATCTTATTCCACATATAAGCAACCATGTTAGTTCCCCTCACATCTTATATAATAATCTAAATATTTGTCCACATATATATTGCAAATACCTAAACAAGCATTTAGGCAATCACGTTAGTTCACCCTACATAATATATGAATATTTAGTATCGTCCATATATACGTCTGTGAACAATATGTATATGCATATATGCATATCTATTAAGCCTATTTAGATAAACATATTAGTAACCATGTGAGTTTCTCTCACACCTTATATAAATCTAAAATATTCATCTATATATACGTGTACACGCCATATGTAATCTGCATATCTAAAAGACAAATACGAACCATGTGAGGTCATCCCAGATATTATTTAAATATTTACATTTCCATCCATCAATAAGTTTAAATAAATGCATACACGTGTAAAATCCATACAATTTATCTATATATATATATATATATATATATATATATATATATATATATATATATATATATATATATATATATATATATATAGTGTGTGTGTGTGTGTGTGTGTGAGTAAATTAACATTTAAGTACCTAAGTGTGTTTCCCCAAAACACACGATTCACTACAATTATAGCCAAATTACCTCTCTAACTCCATTTAAACTGTTCAGTTTACTATCTCAAATTCTTAGTCGCTGTCTCTTAGTTGATTCCTTTAATCTATGCTTCCATCCATTCGAGAAGGTTTCATTAAATATGAGGCGTAATGATTTTTCTAAAGATGTTACATTCATGACATTTATTTCTGATATATATATATATATATATATATATATATATATATATATATATAGACAATACAATTAAACAATAATTGATTGCTCAGGTGGTGGTAACAATTCTTTAAATCAAGTTTGCGAGCTTGAAGTAAACACCAATCCTACTGTATTTAACTAATCGTGGAACAACATGTCCAGGTTTGCATGCAGTTTTATGTTCTACTCTACATACCTTTATTGGGCGCATGGTTTCACCTACGAACTTGAGATTGCAATCATTTCAAGGTATCTCATATACCCCTGATGGGTTTAGTGGCTCTATTTTTTCTTTCTGATTCGGTTACTTTTTGCCTATTGTAACTGATTATCTTAACACTGTTCTTATGTTGTATTTAACGGCTAATGTCCTAATTTTTCTACTTTATCTAGAATCTGGTAGAACCACAGTTCTGTGCTTATATTAATTTTGCTTTTCTAAACCTTTATCTGTTTTTCTTGGTATATTTTTCCATTAAATCGCCATAGCGTCTTGTTTATGATTTTCTCAGTTAATTTTTCTAGATAACAATTTATCCTGAATATTTCTTTCAATTTCATCGGTTCTTTGTCCTTATATATTAAATCCGCTTTTTTAAGACTTCTTATTATAATTGATTTTAGAATGCTTATTTTCATCCCAAAGGGGTGATGAGAGCAGTAATTCATGCGGATACCAGAATAAGTAACTTTTTTTAAATATCGTTTTCTAAAGCTCTGACCCATTCGTTTTAATTTTACATCTAGAAATGATAATTCTTCTTTTTCTTTCTTTTTTCAATGCAAATTTTACATCTAGTTTATTAGATAAATAAGGAAAAATTTCCAACTCATTATCCCTATGATTCCAAATTAAGGAGATTTCATCTAAAAATATTAAATATAAGTTTGGTTTGAGGGGAGATATGAATAAGAGATTTTTTTCTAAATAATGCATGTAAATATTAGCGACCGATAGTGATTGTCCCCTAGGAACACCTTTTAACTTTTAGGTAGAATTCATCTCTAAAAATAAAGTATGTAGAGAACATACAAACTTTAAACATTTCCATTATACTTCCTAACATCATTTTATTACCTTCTAATATTTCAGGATATTCAGTTAAACAACGTTGGGCACACTCTATTGCAACTTGCACCGAAATGTTAGTATACATAAATACAATATACAGGATTTCCAGTTTATCATTCTCTAGTAATTTATATTTACCAACTAGCCGAGATACCCGGTGCTGCCCGATAAGAATTAAGAAAAAAGGCTTTAATGTCATATCTTTAAACATCAATAAATTCTTTACATAAGAAGGTGTCGGCAATTAGAGATTGTACAACATAAACATAATTGTCATAAGTACAATTCCATCATTATAAGTTCGGAATACAGGTTATCGGTGTTAAAATAATAAGTTGTCCTTCATGGAGTTGAACCTCAAGATTAAATAGTGAATTTTTATTGCTGTAAATTCTATGGTTACGTCTGGTTAATAATTGTTGGTAATAAGTAATTTGATATTGGCCGATTCTTATATAAAACAAATTTGAAGTTTGTTTAGCAACTTTGAACAAAGCGACTTGTTAACTTCAACATATGCGCATAAACATTATCAATGTAAAAAAACTTCAAGAGGCTGATGCGTTGGATTACATATTTTTAACAGAAAGGCCACATCAAAATTTTCCATAATATAAACTGATTAAAGGTGGAATAATCGTAAAAGAGATAGTCGTGGTAGATCTTTTCGGATTAGCGTCTGAAGGGAAAGTAAATATGTGATAAAGAAACGTATTTCTTTATATAACAGCTTTTTCAACCTAACCTTTATTAAAACCTATTCCCATGCCAGTAAAAGACAATGGTAAAAATTCGAGTAAATCGGTCAAGCGGGAAGACTCTGACACGGGTATTAACAAACAAACAAACAGACATTCACATTTATATATAAAGAAGATAATGTCAATAAAGTGTTAAACGTTCTTTAATGTACAATCTAGAAAAAAGGTGTGTTTACTTATTCTATGGCATAGAAATTTGGACAATTTATAAGTTGGAGAAATCTAAACATTAATCCTGAAGAATCAACTGATAAAATCATAAACGAAAAGCTATGGCGATTTAATAGAAAAATAAACCAAGAATAATAGATAGGGAATTTAGAAAAGAAAAATGAAAATAAGTACGGAACTCTGGGGCTACCAGATTCTAGATTAAGTAGTAAAATTAGGATATTTGCACAGAAATACAACATAACAACAGTGTTAAGCTAATGAGTTACAATAGGTCATAAGTAACCGAATCAGGAAGAAAAAAATAGAACCACTCAACACATCAGGGATTTATGAGATATCTTGAAAGATTGCAAAATCAGATATATAGGTGAAACCATGTGCTCAATAAAGGTACGTAGAGGGAAACAAAACCGCATGCAAATATGGGCATAGACATAGATCAGATCTAGCCAGGCACTCAGTGAAGACAGGTCATCAGATAAAATGGGATGGCTTTAAACGGATTGCATAAGTTACCGAAATAGAATTACCAGGTTGATTAGGGAATCAATTGAAATAAAATCAGGAATGAACGTCATGAATGTGGCATGTGTAGAAAAATCATTAGGCTTCATATTTAATGAAACATTCTAGAATGGAAAGAAATGTAGATTGGAGGAATCAAAGGTAATAATAAATCCATCTACGAGACCACGATAATGAATTTGAGATAGTGAACGGAACAATTTAGATGGAGTTAGAAAGAGTTAATTTGTCTGTAATTGTACTGAATCGTGTGCACTCGATTGAACTTACATAGTTACTTATAAGTTTATATATATATATATATATATATATATATATATATATATATATATATATATTTCCAATTATGAAGAAAAAACACATTAATAACAAAGTGGATAAAGACCATTTATTTCGTGAATACTAAACATCGCTCTACAATCATTGCTTTATACACATTCTGGGTTTTCAGTTGATTATGCTAGTGGTAACAAATCTGACTCGCTTTTATTTCTATTTCTTGTTTTGGCTGGTTAGTACACATAAACGCATACACACTTACCGATCAGCCAAAACGAGAAATAAAAGTAAAAGCGAGTCAGATTTCTTACCGCTAGCATAATCAATTGAAAACCCATAATGTATATAAATGAATGATTGCAGAGTGATGTTTAGTATTCACGAAATAAATGGCCTTTACCCACTTTGTTATTAATTTGTTTTTTCTTCCTAATTAGAAATATACTTGTAATATTCAAAGGCAATGGACATTATAAAGATATATATATATATATATATATATATATATATATATATATCATTAATTATATATATATATATTAATTATTCTAAGCAAGAAACTACTCATTGAATAAAAAAGAGAAAATTTATTTATAAAATTTTTGTACGATCTTGGTGAAAATACTTCACTTAAGCCTAACTACACAAAACCTTGAATTACACATGAAGTATGCATGGTATTCTAAATAACTGTACGAAATTAAAGTAAAATTGGTTGAAAATTGTGTAGTGTGCGGCAGGGTGGCTCAGTGGTTAGAGCACCAGATTCCGAAGCAAATTCCCAGGTTGGAGCCCTGTCCGCGGCAACTTTCTACAGTGCATGATGAGTTCCAAATAAGGACGAAACCGGTCTACGGGATTAATTGCCTTTTCTGCACTATACAATGCTTAGTTTATACTGCTAAATGTGTGTACATAATGTATCAGGTGTTTATATCAAAGATCGCAACCTTGATTAAAGTAACTGAACGGAAGTTTGGTGGTATCGTGTTATTTATGCCTCATGTATTGGTGGTTCGGCTTTTTCATAGGCAATTACTAAATGCACGTGTAGTTTATTACATTTAACTGGTTACTGCATAGTCCTAAACGGACACAAACAGGCAGGGTTTATACCTATCTAGTGAATCATTTATATCAAGGTTCCGGTCTTGATATAAAAACCAGTCTCATTTAATACACACATTTGTCCATATAAACTAAACATTGTATAATGTAGAAAAGGAAATTCATCCAGTAGAACGGTTTAGTCCTTATTGGAAACTCTTCACGGACTGTCCACAATTTGCTGCAGACAGAACTCGAACAAACTTTAGGCAAACCCTGACAGTTATTTAAATCAAGGTTGCGAATTTGATATAAAAGTCAATCTTATTAGTAATTGCCACCGCCCGTGCAGCCAATGTTCGTTAAACTTGTTAGTGTGTCGTTGGTATATCTTCTTAGATCACTGCAATTTATTTCTACGAGCGTACACGTGTACACACACACACACATATATATATATATATATATATATATATGACATACACTTCTGCAGTGAAATCGTCAGTTTCGATTAATTGATCTTTTGGCTTTTGTAAATTATGTCGTTAAAACGAAATTTACCACTTAATAATTGTCAACTTTCTTGGTACGGTGAATTTACCGTAATATTTTGAGTCAAAGTGAGGAAAATGGATGTAAAAATCTTGTTTGGCAAACCAAGAACCAGGTTAGATAATTGCCTTGTTAACTTAATCTTAAGAGACAAATTTATTGTATAGTTGTTTGCGTTTCTTTCTAAACGTTTTCTAATATATTTTTGGCTATGAAAATGTCACATGAGCATATTTTGGATTAAACCTGCTCACTGTAGCTTGAGTATATTTTCCTAACCTTCTTATAAGAATTATTGTTTTGTTTGTTTTCATTATTTCATTAGATTTATTTGATGATTGGTCGCGTGGTTCTAAACCAGATATTTTGCATTTTGTGCCTTTCAACTACTGCTTTAATATAAATTGCAAGAACTTAGAATTCATTCTACTGGCTAATGATTACAACTGGGTGGCCTCTTCAGCTGAAAATAGTAAGAAATTATGCTTATCAACATTCAGATATTAAATATTTAAATAATAGTTCTTATATGTCTATTTTAATAAACATTCTTTCGTGACATAAGGTTACATCGTACTGGAAGCTTCATCATGTATCGTGCCGGAAGTTAAATTAAATACTTATAAACATTGACAAAGATCTAGAGCTTCAACACGACATTACTCAAAAGAGCCTTTTCCAATAAGATATGATCGACTAGGCCTCTTCACTTCACTTCTTCACTCCATTAAACTCCAAAACAGATCCTTTCCAATTCAAATGTCATAAATTTCTTAGAAAATTCTTTACCCTTTTTTATTCTGCAGATATCTGTCATAATGTACCTAGTTACTTGCACTCACCCTAGAAGGAGGTAGGATGAAACTTTTGGAGACGATTTTTCATTATTAATGGAACATCCTTTTTCATCGAACCCTACTATCGAGAAGCATATACCTCCGTTTCTGTATATATGGATGACCTGAATTTTTCAAGTGCGGTGGAATAGAAATTAATGAGTATCTGCATAAGCTAATTACCTCAATATAGAGGTAGCAATCCGTCTTAATCATCATCATGTCCAGCCACACAAAAGTCAAGTGACTAATGTTTCACTGCCATATAACCATAAGTAGTGAAAAAAAGTATATAAGTGAATTTAGACAAATTATTATTGAGATTTACGAGAGAGGGAGAGGGGTAGAGAGAGAAGGAATACCTTGCTACTATGAGTAAATTTATCAGGATAACTCACAGAAATGAGGCAAACTAAACCTCTCCACAACACCATTATGGCCAAGTTAGCATTCGGGCAAGGCGACATCAGCAACACAGCTTCCTTGCGGATTTCACCGTATCACGTCATAAACAAACCGAACCTCGCAGCTAACTTTGCCCTACTAAGAAAAGAAAGTTACGAAGATGATTCTACTATACATCTGCAACAAGATCGCCACTGAGCTCGATTCGCTGCCATATCGCTAAGGGTTTCTAACCAAGAACTGTGATGTGCACGAGGACCCCATCCCGGCAGACGAGTGGATCCTATACTACCCAATTTGGATGTAAGTGACTTTAATTGTTTCTGCCATGTCAAAATCTGCCCACCTTGTTTCTTACGCCAATTTGGTGCTGGATGAGAGAACAGAGCTCTATTGGGCAATCGGAATGAGGGCATACGCAAAACGTGACCGAGCCAACGAAGTTGATGGAGCCTTATTTGCTTTTCTAAAGACGAGCACTTATTGTCAGATCCAAAAATACGTCTACGGATGTCAACGTTAGTTATTCGTTGTTGGTAACCAACATGTGCTATACTTCTCAAACAGCGATGATCGAATGCCTGTAAGCGTCTCAGATCATCAACTCTAAGAGGCCAAGTTTCACTAGCGTATAGTAAGACTGCGCGTACAGATGCATTGTAAACACGACCTTTAAGGCAAAGTGAAATATTCGCGTTTCTCCATAAATGACGAAGGTTCGAGAAAGCTACTCTAGCTTTCGCGATCCGTATTCTCACCTCGTCGGACATATTGCCTACGTTATTGGTAGAGCTCCCAAGATATGTAAACCTGTCGACTATGTCAAGATCTTCATTCTGCAGTCGCAACGTTGGAGTGAGTGGTGGGTGATCCTGTAACAGTATCTTACATTTAGAGGGTGCGAATTTCATACCGAAAGGCGGAACAACGTTTGCTAATCTATTTAAGGTGGTCTGGGCAGCATGCTGATTGTCGAATAATAGTACGATATCGTCCGCATAGTCAAGATCGACTAGTTTATCTCCCGGGAGAACTTCAACTCCAGCGTCCTGAATGTGTGAGAGAGTGTTGTTCATAATAGCATCGATTACAAAATTAAACGAAAATGGGGAAAGTGGACAACCTTGACGAACACCACTGCTGGTTGTAAAGTTATGCGTTAATTCGTTGTAAACCTTAACGCGACCAGAAGTATTTGTGTAGAGAGCTCGTATAATATTAACAAATTTTTTGTGCACACAGCTCTCGACAAGATATGGAATAAAACATTGCGATCCACCGAATCAAATGCACCCTTGAAGTCTAGAAAGACGACTATTGTGGGACGGTGATATAAATGTCTCTGTTCGAGAACTTGCCGTAACGTAAAAATATTATCTATACAACCTCGTCCTGCGCGGAATCCGGCCTGTTCTTCTCTTGTATGTGATTCACGTGAAGCGCTAAGACGACGTAGGATAATCGAAGCAAATAACCTTGATACGACCGGAGTCAAACTTATACCACGATGGTTATCGCACGAATTGCGATTGCCTTTTTTGAAGATGGGAATGATGGTCGACTCATTTCAGTCAAGTGGTACGGTTTTCCTTATTCCATATAGTATGAAAAGTTTGGTCAACGCTCCTGAAATTATATCGCCACCATCCTTAAACAATCCCGGAAGCAGATCATCGGGGCCGGCGGCTTTGCGGCGCTTAAGAGATAGGATTGCATCGCGTACTTCTAACTCGGATGGTTCTTCGGGACTAACATTCCACACTGTTGATGCAGACATTCTTTCGGGAAGCGGAACTGACGCGGGTGGCCAAGAAAATTGATCTCTAAAGTGTTCAGCCCACCTGTCAAGACGACTTATTTTATCGGTTATTAATTCGTTGTTACTATCATTTATAGTTTCGCTAACTTTTAACTTTCTCGGACCTGTTGTGCGTATAAGTTGGAACAAACAGCGACTGTTACCTGACGCGAAAGCTAATTCCATTTCTTCAGCCCTTCTACTCCAAAAGTTTTCGAGATCGCCTTGTAGACTGCGCTTAAGTTGGCGTCTTATATTGCGACGGGTATTATTATGAGTCGAGCCAGGTGGAATTTGGCGCCTTATTTCGAGTATCTCCATAGATTTTACAGAGCCAGTGATTATTTCTACGGGGGCCTGCTATGCCACATACAGTAGTACCTGCATTGTGCATAGTGGAACTTATCTTGGACCAAAGTATATTCGGATTTTCGCTATTCAGACCAGTTAGATTAGCCTTAAGAATATTTTCATAGTTTTGTCGGATGGACGGTTGTTCGAGTTTGCCTACATCAATTTGAGGTTTATTCTTAATTATTTTCCCGGAAAATTTTAGAGCAAATCTACAACGGATAAGTGCATGGTCGGAGTCGACATAAGTGTTCCAAAAAGAGCGACAATCCTGGATGCAACCACGCCATCTATAACTAATGATCATCGTCAGAACACGACGGCAAACAGACTAGCGAGGACTAAACTGCAATGCATATCTATAGAAGGCAGCATTAAATATGCGGCTGTCATCTATAGTAATGTCGCAGAAAATGTCGGCCGCACAATTTCTATGCAGTCACGCATATTAACGTTTTGCAGGTTTCGCCAAATATTTAAATATTTAGATAGTACAATTAAACAATTCATGTTTGCGCGGGATGTGGTAACAATTCATAAAATAAAGTTTGCGAACTTGAAGGAAGCACCAATCCCATTGTCTTTAACCTAACGATGACTGGCGCTGGCTTATCTATTTTATACGACGTTTTGTTAAAGACGGTGGGATTGGTATTTATTTCAAGTTCGTAGACTTGATTTAAAAAAATTAATCCAGTTTACTTGTTTCTTTATTTTTGGGAACTCGTCTAGTACCTGCTAGAATTTTCCGCGAACAGGACTCGAACCTTGGCACTTCCTGCCTCGGATTCTAGTGCTCTAAACACTGTGCTAACCTGCCGCGCACTACCAACATTTTTTAAATTATATAATAACTAATGTTTCTTGATTGGCCTTACCTTTAGATGGAGTCTATATAGTATACCCTTGGATTTAAAGTTCCAACTAAACACCACCAATCTGTTATTATAAGACAGGCACTGCGCCGCACCTACGAAAGTAGTATTAGACTGAAAATTTATACAATTGAACGAATATTGGTGTGTGGGCTATGATAAAAATTGAAGCAACCAGGGCTTCAATCGGGACAGAATTTCTTCGAAGTCTTACACGCTGCTACTACGACACCCGTGCTGTGCATTACACGAAATTTTCGGTTGCATAATTACTTTTGTCTTGGTTAACATCCAAAGTTGAATGATGAAGAACTATTTGTAGAAACATTATAAACCTATAATGACTTTGAGCATTGCTCAACTGTGACCACGAGAACCATTGTTGTAACTAAGTGTATCATGCCTATGTCAGAAATGTTTATTTTTTTGCTTTGCTTCCTAGTTTAAATTATACTTTATTATCGTGTTTGCTAATTAATTTTTTATACTTACATTTTTAAAATAACATCACGTCCTAACGAAAATTTTATTTCGATTTTTTCAATAGTAAGTCATTTTGTTCTCTAAAGAACGCGTAGAAATTATCCACAGAATCTTCTTAGAACTAACACGCCATTTGTTATTTAAATGTTTTGGTTTTATAGTTTTTTATTTCCTATCTTCCGCCTTATTACAGTCTTGTGGTTTTCTGCTATTTTTGTGGTTTTCCGGACAGGCAAATGGTTCTACTATTGTCAGCATCCGAGCCCTGCGTCGGATAGTATCTTTAACACGAATCATACGTGAAATGGAACACTTCCTGGATGTGCCGGCGCTTCGGCAAGTTTTCTCAACAACATCCGCTTGTATGCAGACTGTTGATCCTGGTTAGTCGATTTCCTCTTTACAAAACATATAATTATATAGCCTTCACCTACGTTTCTTTTCGGCATTCGTGTTTAGTACTTGCATTTTATTGTTTTTGTATAATTTTGATAAATAAAATAAACTTATCATGAAGATATTGTTTATCTTCGTAACGTTGATGTTCTGTGAACTTTTGTAATCTATTTAATTGCAGAAAATTGATGCTACAACTGACTGCTTTCGTAATACGCAGCTACCTCTAATTTATTGCTTTTTAAGCAACAAATCCGCATTGTTTGATTTGTATTTCGCAAGCTCTCAGTTGCAGCCGCCTTTGTTTGCACTCAAATAAAGAAACATATTTTGCATTTATTGAATACAGTTTTATATGTTGAATTACCCTAATTTTGTTCAGTGGGATAATAAGTAAATACTTTCATCGACGACTGGTTAAATACAATGGGATTGGTGTTTACTTCAAGCTCGCAAACTTGATTTAAAGAATTGTTACCACCACTCGCACAAACAATTATTGTTAAATACATGAGTTTGTTATATATCATCATTGTCCGCATCCTTGCTAATAGCCAACCTGTGTGATGCCAATAAGTTCTCTGTCTTCTGGTAGTGTATGAAGAATTGTTTTGTTCAATTTGTTGTCCGCTAATGCATAAACTCTACTAATTTGTTCGGTAACATTCCAGTCTTTCATATTTAACAATTGTTTCCGCGTTTTTACAGGACTGAGCATCACTGTGGCTAGTCCATTTGACATCCAGTCCTTACTAACAGGAGGAACAGCTGGAGTAACAGGTTCGTCGGCTGGTGGTATCACGCCAGCTGCCGCTGCATCCGCGACAGCGTGCAATTTGCCCGCTTCTCTGTCGTCTGCGTCGTCCACGTTATCATTAACAGGCAGTCTTCGACCAGGCTCCAGTCTTCGCAATTCCCTAGCTGGTATCACGTCTTCAAACGGTGGCCCGGCAAATTCAGGAGCACTCTCGGATAGTGGTATGATTCCTGGTGTTATTACCAACGGCACAGGGTCTTTGAAAGGCCAGAACAGCGGGATATTAAACAATTCTTCTATAGCGGATCGGGGTGGCACTTATCATGGTACACTATTTTCTACTAATTTTTATTTCATTTTTCATAATATTTGTTATTAGTTTTTTCTTTTCTCTTCCTAAATTGATTCCTCAAAGCAATATTTACCTTCAGAAGAACTCTGGTGTGTGTAGCAATAACCTTTTAGTTTTCTGAACATATTCCCGTTTAAATTTGACTGTGGCACGTATTTTGGTCTACTCTCCGTTAATTAATAAGACCTATTTGTTCAGATATTTTGACTTTTGTAATATATATATATATATATATATATATATATATATATATATATATATATATATATATATATACATGGACTCCTGGACAGTACCCCGTACTTCCGAATGGCGAATGAGCTCTCAACAGCCACCGGCAACCATGCAACTTACTGCTGCCTTGCAGACTGCGCTTGGATGTGCAAAGGCTAGAGGTGCGTCCTCGATCAAAAAGCCGAGTGGTGAGGGGACACCACTTGTACCAAATTCCCAAGAAACTCCATGAAATGTGGAGCCGGCTTATCCTCCAAAGAGTCAGTCACAGTAAAGAAGAAGAAGTAAGATATATATATATATATATATATATATATGTGTGTGTGTGTGTGTGTGTTTTGCGTAGTACACTCATACGAAAATGAGTCTATACATTGTCACGCATGTTTTCCATTGTGCCACAATTCGGTACACGCCTATATTACTTTATTAAACTTCTTTGTTCTTGTAGCTGATGCAAAGCAAAAATTCTTACGAAAGATTTTTTTCCATCTACGCCGAGAGATTTGTTAAAAGGCGAGTTTTAAATTTTGGAACCAACGGTTCAATTGATCATATTTATCATGTTTTTATTAGGTATTGCGCAGCTACTAGCGAATTAGTTCAAATATGACCAGAAAGATAAGCCAATTTTAAAATCTAAGACATACATGCGTTTCGACCTTACAAGTATATAGCTAAACTGCATACATGTACCTGATATGAAATACAAATAGTTCTCAGCCATGCTTGTGGCAAAAATCTTTATTTTAACCGATAGCACAATTTAGCAACACTATCCCCTAGTCGCATACTCCACCCCGTATTGACCTTCCGTTGTCATCATCATTAGGCGCAACTGAAAATAGTTTTGTCATATGATTCGATTGGTCGCAAAATGAAATGAATGTCAATCTAAATCTTCTCGTTTGATTTAAGTAATAATTTTCATCACTCAGGCTTTCAATTATTGCCTCATTTTATAACATATATATATATATATATATATATATATATATATATATATATAATTTTCCAATTCAGGTCACACTGGAGCAGTCAACTCACAGAACGTAAACTACCGTGATTCACTATTCTCTACCGATAGCCTAGCCGAGCTTCAAGCCAACTGGACTTCAAATCAGACAGACGCACACAGCCTTTTGTCTGGCTATTCTACGGTGTCATCTCAATGCCCAACAGCGGCCCCTTCAGCCTATGCTAGCAAGACCAGCAGTCTGGAACGTATATCGCAGGCGTTGACATTTCGTTCCAATCGGACACAGGGGGATAACAATCTGGATGAGGCTCGTGGTTATTTTTTAGAGAATGACTTGTATGCTAAAAATGCCCAAAAGGTTGGCGCGGTCGGCAATTTTTCATCTTGTGGTGGTTTAAATGATGCCACAGCAACATCAGCTATATTGGGTTCTCAAGCGGCTGGAGCTGGAAGTCGTTTCGGAGCAAGTTTTGTGTCTGCCTACGCGATGCCCCATACAGAGTTTGTAAACACACTTTTTATCTACCCAAAACAATTAAACATGGCCGTAAAGCACAACTTTACCCGGGTTTGTTATTGCTTTGTATCATTTAGCACATTTAATTTTATTATTTACAAATAAACAACAATCAACTTTTCTGTTACAGTTTATGCAACATTTCAAATTTCGTACATCAACCACGAGAATATCAGAATTACGTCAGAACATGAATACAATATTTTATTTATTCTGATAGATTCTTATTCCCCCGTACCCAGCGTCATTGACTTTAAATTAAATTGAATTCATCTTCAATTCCCTCCTTCTTATGAAGTCATTTTGATTTTATGTTCTGTAAAATATGCTGAAGTGACCACTGATTTTTGGAGAAAATTCGTTGAGCTCTTAGTAATTAACGTACTTCAATTTGACAATTGTATCGATGTTCCACCTACTACAGCACAGTAAAAATTTCAATTCTATTGATTAATTTTAAGCATTAACTCATTTTTTCATTTGTGTGTTTCGATTTTAACATTTCCTCTTATCTACATGCTTGTTCTGTAAGCTTAAATATTTACTATTTTCTTTCTTTTTCTATACAGGCAAGAAATCTGTCCTGTTTCATCGAATTACGCTCAGATGACCAAATTGACAAGACACCGGCTCTCCGAGTGAGTCGACTTGTTTTATATCACAATTACTATAAAATGCGCATGCGCAGTTTTCAATGCGTGATTTGCTTGGTCTGGAGACAATTGATTGTTGTCTACCATTCGATATGCTCCAATAACTTCTTGAGGCTATATTTTACGATTTCACTATCTTCTATCGGTGTAGTCATTTAAATGTATTTAATTAGGATAAAAAAATTTTATATGACATTAAAATTAAATTTTCTAAGAGAAGTTGTGTTCTGCGCAGCACTGTCGTCATATATTTTCTACCGTCATTTGCTATTGCAAGGCGATTGATAGCACACGTAGGTCAGTAAAATCTTGATTCCATTACATTTCCATGTGCACAGCGTTTCTGCTTCCGTATATATATATATATATATATATATATATATATATATATATATATATATATATATATATATAATGGAATATGACGTCAGTATTAGCACCAAGTTTATATCATTAATGGAAATGTTGAAACACTTTGTATATCAAAGCATTATTTTATTATAAAAAATCCTTAAATAGGCCATTGTGTTCGCTATAAGGCGTTTGGATTGAAATATATGGTTCCTTATGTAGCTCTTTCATAAAATCAATTGCAATTATGTAGGATTACATGTATACATTAAATAAAACATATGGAGGGCACTAAACGCGCAAATAATTGCCTCATAAATAATGTTTTGCACGAAAAAGAAGATTTCTCATTCGAGTTGAGATCTATGCTTCCTTATCGTCATTGTCTTTCTCGGGTAGCAAGTTAGGACTTCTAGGCCTGAAATTAATCTACTGCTCCATTTCCAGGTTCACGACGTGTATTTCTCGTTAATCAATTGGTTCTAACTGGTCCCTTAACCTTGAAGGCTTCAACGTCTGTACTATCTGTTGAAATTGTTAGAGCTTAAATTATCGCCTATTTACTAACAACGTTTCGAATCGTGATTTCTCAAATCATCCTCAGTTATTCAGCACTAAACATGTGCAAAACACTATTATTTGCTATAATTTGTGCTTTTTGGAAGTACTGTATTGCATACCAGAGGATGAGTCGAGAAATTGCGACACAAATTGTTGTGAGTCAATCATTCATATTTGAAACTCCAACATTTTCAATGGATAGCACATGTTTTGTAACCATCATTGTGACTGGACCAGCCTGAATCCATCAATCGAGGTGACATATATGTTGAGCACATGCAAACGGATTGGACTCCACTGTTTGCAAACATACAAGTGCTAATCTGCTATCCGTGAAAGTCGTTGGCAGAAATGACCCATACGATGATTAGCACTGCACAAATAAAAGCGCCGTATAGAGTTGAGATTTAGTTAATTGTCTTGCAACATTGTATTTATGTTAAGGCTAGGCTTTATTAAACTGTTTACTTCCCAATTTCCAGAAATAGCTGAACACAATATCATACAAGTTTACATAACTATATTGCTTGATAAGATGGATATTGTAAAACGCCTATTGAGAGACCATACTCCTACAATTTTTGTTTATTTTTACAAATCAATCTGATGTAGCATAATTATGGGTCGCAACTGCTCATTTGAAGACTGGTTTCCAAAAACGATATGTAGCCTCTAAGGAATATTGTAACCATAATCTAATTATTGATCGTTTTTATTCTTCGTGCTTCGACAAAATTACGTCTCATTTTTTAACATTATTCATGGACTTTCGCTATTTGCTTTAATTTTTTCCACAATATTCATGCTACTTGATTAAACCCCCGATTGATTTCTGGCTTTTTACCAGCTCCAACTGGGGATTAACAAATGAGAATTGCATGCATGCATCATTATGATTACACCTTTTGGTTATAATCTTGTATGAGCTAAATTGGATTTGTGAGTGGGCCATACTCCATACATGGTTAGGTCTTTGAAAATAAGACATATATATATATATATATATATATATATATATATATATATATATATATTCTATCTGAAGACTTTAATCTCTTTCGGCTTGAGAAAACGTCTGCAATTCAACTTACTTACTTTACTTTACTGCGGCTGACTCCTTTTGGAGGATAAGCCGGCTCCATTTTCATGACTGTATTAATTAGGGTTACATTGATATGAATATTTTTTAAATGCTATTTTCTATTTGTTTAAAAGGATATTTCTGTTGCGAGAAAAGCTGTTTCTTTCTAGTTATTGTAAATGTGTGCTCCTATTTTGTTTCACATGCCAGTGCTTCTACACTCGAACTCATCCTGGCCAACCAACATTCGATTCGTGGTTCAATACACTGGTAACCCATCACGAGGCTCAACCAGATTTTTATGACGAGGTGAGCAGGAGGATAGCTATCAGCTATCTAAGTAAAGGAATACTATACATCTTAGTTTTGATTTTTGTACTGTATAGCGTTATGTTCATTGATATGAAAACTGTTATCTAGCCTTATTACTTTCTAGAACGTTGAACGATTAGAAACTGAACATGTCTTAATTTAATGCAATCAAATAAAGTAAGCTTTTACATTTAAATTGGTATAAGTTTTCAAAATACCTCATCTTGATTTAAAGTTCTGTATACCTTTAATATAAAGCAAGTGTTATTTAAAAAGGATTAAACAAACGTAGCTTCCTTGTAATTTGTTCATGCCATGTAATGGAATTTGTGTTAGTTGATCGTCTGGTTTTTCTAAGTCAAATCTATACAAAGTGTTAAGTTTCTCAAGTAATGCACTTTTCTTGTTGAAGCGTGATCGGAGCCTTTGGATAAGTGCAAATTTGCAGCTGCATGATGAAAACTATGTGCGCAGCCACAGAAGAATTCCACGTGGCCGAGAGGACACCATCAATCCCCAAAAGGGCAAAGGTCGATCCACAACCATCAAAGGTCTTGATAACGATACTATTTAGGGCCAAGTGCGCTTAAATTGCCGTGTGACCCTTATTTGGCGTGACTGTGTAGTTGTATTCACACGTAGTTGTATTGGGCAACCACGCCAGGGAAATTTCTAAAGTATCAAAGCTCATTATTATCGTAGTCAGATAATGTCAGTGGTTGTTTTTTATTGAATCTGATATCTTCGTGCTCTCTGATAGGCTTCGGCAAATTCTGAAGCTTTGAAATCGTTATGCAACTTTTTTTAGGTCATTGCGATTAAAAATTTTATAACCTCTTATACATTTCAACGTTGTCCAATGGTTTGCTACGCATTCGTTGTTGATCATCGAAATATTTTGTAGATAAAAGTAATCATTCTTAAGTAGTTAAACCGTCATAATTTTTCGACAGTTTCATGCTGTCTTTCTGCAGTAACAATGTTTTTCAAAACATATTTGGTTGTAAAGCATTTTAAGCGATGTATTTTATTTTAAATTTTAAAAAAATACTTTTTTGAACTCGTAAATCCGGTATTAATTTTTATGCATGCCTTACCGTTTCCTCAATAGATAGCTGTTCATATATGAGAAGACTTTATTTCGTTGGTTCGTTTTGTTTCGTTATTTGCGCAAGTAGATTAAAAACCGAATGATGCAACTTTTTTTCTGTACGTCCTAATGTAGCACTATATTACATTATCTGTCTCTATTAATTAATTTTTATGAGAAACCCTCAAGCTCATTTTGTCCTATCTTATAATTGGAATAGTTTTTTCTTTTTCCTTAAACTCTGTTTCGTTGTAATTTTCCTTCTTTATTACGCCTGATGCAATATCACCAACTTTTCTTTCCTGAAATTTGCTTTCTGCTGCGCTCTGATAAGGTCCAGTGAGAACTGCAACGCGTTTTTACATGCACGATAATGTATTTTTGTTGAAAATTACTACTGGCTGAAATTTTTGAATTTCTATGTATTCTATGCCGATCAGCTTTATTGAAATATTACTTATCACTCTTCATGCAATAAAAATGCTTGATTCTAACGAATAGCTTTCAAAGCAACGTCCCACGATTGTTAGCTTGTGACCATATACATTTCAGGCCTGCCGGCCATCGGGCTCTGGCTTGTCGTTCGGGTTGTATTAGCCTGAACATTTCCAGTATTATCGGCATCTGGCAATCCTGTTTCTTTTGAAGATACAATTTAAATTTTACTGTGCCATAACACTAGATGTTAAACGGGTAATTATTGAATGAAAGCAATCATGCCAGACGTAAAAGACAAATTTCGGCTGCAGAAGAAGAGTTTCATCACTGGGGCCTCAAAATCAAGTGTTCTAAGCAGATGTTTTTCAACAGCCTTCGACGTGAGACCATTTAAATATCTGAATCTAACCAATCACTTGCTATTTGGATTGGATGAACTGATGCTCTTTTACATCATGTTCAGCCGCACAAAAGTCAAGTGACTAATGTTTCACTGCCATATTACCATAAGGAGTGAAAAAAAGTATATAAGTGAATTTAGACAAATTATTATTGAGATTTTCGAGAGAGAGAGAGAGGAATACCTTGCTACTATGAGTAAATTTATCAGGATAACTCACAGAAATGAGGCAAACTAAACCTCTCCATAACACCATTATGGCCAAGTTAGCATTCGGGCAAGGCGACATCAGCAATACAGCTCTTTTACAGCCAATACTTAACTATGAGAATTAAACATGACGATTTTATTCTGAATTGACCAGTACGTGGCAGAACTGATCATCTGTTCTGTTGTATTTTGCAGGGTGGATAGGCAAAATTAAGCTACTATAGATGAGTATGAATTTGGGACCCCCCACTCCGACTTCAATAATTTTATGCGATTTTGGAGAAAAGTTGATATCGTTGCGAATTTGACGAAGATTAAGCAAAGATGACGTAAACTTAAAGCCTTCTTTATAGCTTAATTAATTTTTAATGAATCTTTCTGTTTCGTTGAAATGAATGCAAAGTGCCGTGCTCGCGTGCATGAGCTTGGAGAATAAGTATAGAAAGGCGACTAGTTGTACACTTTCTTTTGTACTGAAATAAATGTGCAAGATATTTTATTCATTGACTCTTTGAATGTGAGTGTACTTGCCTCGCGAACTGGCGAACTGCACAAATGCTACATCCGAAGAGACCAGAAAGACGTAGCATAATACTTCTTTTCACCCGAGCCTAGCACGCAGGAAAAATGAATGCTTCTATTGTCTGAACGCGAAGATCAATCCGACTAGGTATGTTGTACGTTTTCTGCTAGCCTGATTTTAGTAAGAGCATTACTCGACTGGATAGCTATAAACTCTCATTTGGCGTATGCTAAACTCTGCGTAGTCAACCGAGTCCTCAGAGTTATTAATGTGTACGCGCCAAATCTGAAGCATCAGGCTAATGCAAATGATGACTTTTTGGAAAAGCCATCGAATTTCACCATCAGCTCTGATCAATTTTTTGGTATGCTTATGAAGGTAAGGATACTTTAGCCTTTACCTGTAGTATTCTTGTGGCAATTTCTCAGCTGTCGTCAGTTGATTTTGCAAAATATCCTTACGAATATTGAATTAAAGTACTGATGCCTCCACTTTTCTCCTCTTCTACATAAATATATCCACTTATTTATTCTGCACATCTGCAGGCGAAGTTGTGTCTACCGATTAAACTATTACCTGGACGACATCATCTGCTGTTTCGTTTCTACCATGTAAGCTGTGAACAGGCTGCAGCTACTGCGTCCATTTCTTCTTCTCTCATTGGAGCAACGTCGACTCACGGAACTTCTGGGGCGAATGCATCTGCAAGCTCCACACAGAAGCATGGTGGTAATAGCGGTGTTGTTGGCAGCACAGTCAAGTCAGCTAGTTCTTCATCTGGCAGTATTGTGACCTCTATGCAGGGTAAAGAACATGGCGGATTCAAACATCGTCCAATGGAGGCACCTGTGGGATATGCATGGCTACCAATAACAGATGAAAACGGATGGTAACGGAAGCTTTATTAATGTTCTGCTCAAGCGCTCTATTTGTTTTTAAGTAATACATTTTCAATCGTTTTTAATTTCACCTAGTGACTGCTGCGTTACTTTCTGCCGGTGCTCTACTTTCAAGGATCACAAAGTCTGAATTGCACGAATAATTAGCATATTATAAGTCGCTATAATGTTGTGCTATGATTGATCCTGTATGGCATGGCTATATTGTTTTTTATCTCTCTTCTGGTGGAGGTAGGTGTTGTCTTCTTTTTTTTTAAATAGTTGATATGTGTAAAAGGAAATCTGTATATGATGTTCTACTTGACATTATAGGAAATCTGCATTAAAGTCAAATGTAAAAACCGCTCGCGATCGTAAACGAATGATTTATTTCGAGGCGTTGATCTAAACGCCTTCTTTAAGGACACTTTTTTCTTGCAAGTTAACGCTTTTCGACAAATGCACCGTGGTCAACATCATTAAGTATAAGATTAGTTATCTAGACCACGAATTCTACTTCCCTTGTTTCGGTATATTGATTTTCTTACTTCTTGGGAGCAATCTACTATATAAAAATGAATATTTATTTCTTTATGCTGACGGTATAAGCTAAACATTTCATACGATATCAAATGCAATTTATCAAGTTGACCGGTTTAATTCTTGTTAGTTACTCACATGTAACCAGAAATGCTACGGCTGGGAATCGAACCCTGCCAGCATTTCATCCAGTCTCGTAATTCATTCTCTGCGCCACCGAAACCGCACATACTTTATTACCTTAAGTTTAAACTTGTTATATCTTATCTGTCGTTATAATACAGACACCATGCCACTTAGGGAATCCATATTGAGTTGTAGTTTAATTTTTTCTCTCTCTCTCTCTCTCTCTCTCTATATATATATATATATATATATATATATATTATATATATATATATATATATTCATACACTTTCCATGTGCAAAATAAATGGAATTTTATCATATAGAACCGCTTCATTCTCATTTTCTTCACAAGTATCTACAAATGAACATCTCTTTATATATAAATTGAAAGGAAAAACAAGATTGAAAAATTTAAACATGGAGAGAGTTTGATATAAGGGAACAATCAATCAATTGTGTGCGTCACCTCCAGTTCAAGCTCAATGCGTGAATATGCTTTTTCTGCTTGTATAATTCCGGCTGCAATTTGCTTATCCATAAAGCTTCGTAAGTGGCTAACTCCCTTTTGTTATTGCATTTAGTAATTATTTTAAATGCTACGTCTGATGAACATGTGTGAGCTTTCAACGAAGTGTTGCGCAATTGCAGACGTGTTTTCACCATTTGATTTGTAACAGGCGTTTAGGTGGCATTGTTCTCTGGTCGATTGGCCTACGTAAATTGATCGACAACTTACGCATGTATATTGATATATAATATTTGATGTCGACAACGGCTGTTTCTCTTTTATTTCATTATCGAAACAAGAGCTTTGATTTATATACCCCATAGGACTTTGAATTTACTATATATATATATATATATATATATATATATATATATATATATAAAAAAAAAAAAAATATATATATATATATATATATATATATATATATATATATATATATATATATATATATATATATATATATATATATCCAATTGTAACTGCCACATGGTTCTTCCACTTGTGATCATTGATCTTTCCAATGCTTAAAACTCGTCTTGTAAGATATTTAGAGATGGTATTTTTAAAGGCTTGATTAATAAAGTACAGCGCCGTAAACTTCAATTTTTATTTTTTTACTATTATTATTTGAAATATAAATGTTCACACACGCATACGTGTTCAGCTTACAAAGTGGCGTGATTAACTTACCTATACGGACAGAACTACCGCCGAATTACTTAAGCTGTGGTCCTCCGTCAATGGTGAGTTATCTTTTTTTACTTTTGTTCATGTTTCAAGTTTCTGTCTTTGCCGTGTAACTGCTTTTACCTTACTAATACTATGCTCAATTTAATGACGCTTCTGTTAATAAATCATTTTGAAGTGGTAAATGGAAGCAAACCTGCCCTTCCAAAGGTATCCATAACGTTCAATTAAGCAACTGTCGATAGTGTAATAAGTGATATCATTTATTTACATAAAGTCAAAAAATCTTTCTTTAGTCAATAATCCTATTCTGACCAACCACGCATCAGAAAATATATTAGTGTCATTTTGCAACCTCTATACTACTACTACTACACATTACTGCACCAGCATACTATATTGATTTTTCACTGCTGCATAACCATTCAATTCGTAGTTATGCGTGGGCTGTAGGATAACACTAAGTTGACCGTTCCTAGTAAGGAATTGAAATTTTGCTATTCTGATTTGTCTCCGTTTTCTCGCCTAGTAATAGAAACTGACAGCACTTTCACAAAACAAGTATGGTCGAAAAAGTCATAGAAACACAAACCATCACACCAACGGTAAGTTCCAGCCTGTAGTTACAGGCACCTGTTTAGCCTAACTTTAGACATAATATTAGTGATCATTGGACAATTTCTAGCTGCGTGGTGTCTTTTATCTAGTTCAGTTATCGAACCCAAAACGATGGATTTTTATGACCTAACGACTGCCATGCCCTAGCTGACCGTTTCGGCAACAATATCTTAAGACTTGACGGCACTTAATGAATAAAATTACTTCTATCTGTATAAAACTTTCTGACGCTTCCGTCGATTAGGCCGATGACTCATTATTTGAATTGCTAACGTGTATTAGCTCCTTGGAAAGTAGATAATAATGGTAGCGCAGTTTTTCCGCAATTTTGTTTTCTCTCGCGGTTTCTTCTGTTGATACAATAGATTTAGCTATGTTCCTTGCAATGGTCAGAATAGTGCGAGCTGAGTTGTTGGAAACCGATCACTAGCGTAAAACGGGATGCGCCTGACAAAAAATACTATTTAGCCCAATGATTTCTTGATTTTCAGTCAACTGTATGGTTCTCTTGATAAAGGAAATTCCTAATTTGCTCAATTCTGTCATTCTTATATTCGTTTAGACATGTTGAACGCACGTAAATCTCACACAGCATATGTAAACCTGACTTTCATGAACACCATTATGTCTCCATAAAGTGAAATTGCTTCATTGTCACGTGATCATGAAAAATGCATAAAAACGGAAGCTGTAATTAGAGGAAGCCTGTTTTTTACCAACGATTACTTACCTACTATCGTCATCATCTTCACAGGCATTAACACAAAAGCCTTCAATAACTGATAGTTCACTGACATATTACCATGAAGAAAAAATATTAATAATAAAAATTTTGGATGAAGAGGAACTTCTTTGATTTTTGTTGTCATAGTTAAATTTTAATACGCAACTTGCTTTTCAGGATAATTGATAGCACTTTTAGGTCGGTATAATCTTGATTCCTTTAAATTTTCAGGTCCACAGATTTTGTTGACTATTGATTGATGGTTTCTCACTTGTCCTGTAACTATAAAGCCGTCCACAATTAGTTTTTCTAAATTCGTGAACATATCTTTTCCTATCTGTTTCCAAATTTTCGGGACTTCATTTCTGGTCCTATGTTTTTGAAGGTTGATACCATACTCACAGAACAAATAACTTGTGAGTATGGCGTCAACCCTGAATATGGAACCAGAAATGATATCCCAAAAATAGGGAAAAAACTCAGAAAGGATTGGTTCACGAACAATTTCTTAAAAATTAATTGTTGACGGCTTCAGACTGACGGGAAAATGAGAACCCATCAATCAAGAGTCAACACAATCTGTGCACCTAAAAACGTAAAGGTATCAAGATTTTACTGACCTGCGCGTGCTATAAATTATCGGGAAATAGCAAGTTGCGTATTAAAATTCAATGAAAATATTATCTTAAATTAAAAATTCATAACTTAAAACAAAAACACAATTGTTAACGTAGAGTGATTTATGAAAGGATGGATCTAGTTCAGATGGAGATACTTGCCTAGGCAACACGCTGTAATGAGGAAGGAAAGACATCTACGATAGCATTATGGTCGAGTCAGCTTTAAGGCAAGGTAGCATCGGCATTACAGTATCCTTGCGTTTTTCATTTTATCACTTCATAATCATGAATAAACCTTGCAGTTAACTCTGCCAAACTAAGAAAAGACAATTAAGAAAGTGATTCTACTAGGAATCGGTTACAAGATCGTCACTGAGCTTAGTTTGATGCCATATCGCGAATGGTTTCCATCCAAGAACTATGATGTGCACATGAACACCATCTTGGTAGAAGAACAGATCCTACACTACCCAAGTTGATTGCAGTTGGATTTATCTATTTCGGCACGTCAAAACTGGTTGGCCTTGTTTTTTACGCCAATCTGGCGTTCGCCGAGAGATTAGCATTTAACTTAAGCAATCGAATTGTAGTCATGCGTAAACATGACCGAGCCAGCGCTGTTGATAGAACCTTATGTTTGTCTGAACAAAGAACACTCGTTGGCCGTTCCAAAAATAAGTCTACGGATAACAGCTTTGCCCCTTCTTTGTTGGTAACCCATATTAGCTATTAGCTATATTAGCAGATTTGAAGTGACAGAATAATGATCCTATAAAAGAATGCCAAATTTAGAAGATAAGAATTCTATATCGAAAGATGGAATGACGATTGCTAATCTAATTATGTTGGACTGGGCAGATTCTCGGTTTTCGAACAACGATACAATTTCGTCTGCATAGTCAAGATCTAATGCTGGGTAGAACTCTGACGTCTAAATTCTGAATGTATAGAAGAGTATAGTTCATAATGTTTTCCATTACAAGATTAAATCAAAATAGGAAAAGTGAATATCCTGGACGAACACTACTGCTTGTGATAAAGTTGTGCAGTTGTTCATTGTAAATGCGAACACGATCATAAATTTATGTGTATAGAGTACTTATAATGTTTACAAATTTAATGATTATACCACTTTTTACAGAATATTGAATAAAACTCTACTAGCTACTGCGTCAGATGCACCCCTGAAGCCTAGGAAACACGGCGATATACATGTCGCTGTTTAAATACTTGTCTTAAAGTAAAAATATAGTCTATATAATTTCGTTCGTACTGGAATTCAATTTATTTTTCTTTTGCATGTGAATCACTTGAAGCGCTGAGGCGACGTAAAATAATCGAAGAAAACAGCCTAAATATAGCTGTCATCAATCTCATACCACAATGATAATGGCACGAATTGCAATTACCTTTTTTAAAGATAGAAGTAATGGCCGAATCGCTCCAAACAACCGTCGCACTCTCCTCATTCCATATATTGAAACAAAGATTAATCAGCTGGCTTCAAACTATGACGCTACCATTCTTAAATAATGTCGGAAGCAGATTATCGTGGCCTACAGCTTTGCGTTGTTTAAGAGTTAATATTGCATTCTGTATGATGCTGCTAATGATGACGGGAAGCTAATTATATTGGATATGATGAGCCGCTAAAGCCATTCATCTGGTGCCTTAGAAGGTGTTTTGTGACAATTCCTTTCAAGTTATGCAAAATTGCTCCCCCTATGGTACACATGGTATATTTGTAGCTGAATTTTTTGCTATTGTGTGGTCCAGTGAATAGACTAAGTTGATTTGACCACAAAGATTCCGGCTCTTTTGGTGCCCTCTGTAAGTGAGACTGCGATCTTCGCTAATGGTCTAGGCAATGCTGTAAAAGTGTTATAGTTTTATTTATGTTTTTCTCTGTGTATACTTTGGTTCTATTTACTTAAAGTTGCCTACAAACGTTTCTGCCAACGCTCGCGGCACCAATCAGCCTTCGGCCGCATGCGCCAATATGTCGTCAAACCAGTTCTTGTCATCTGATGTGGTTGATGATACAGTCAATAGTGCTGGTGATAGCTCGTTGTCAATGGAAACAAACACTGTTTCCTGGTTGGATGGTGGGCGAACTCTGTTTACGGTCCTATTGCATCCAGTCTCCTCGGTGCATACAAGCTGTACTGCATTGGCTAGTTTCTACAAGACGGTCAGCAGTCGACTGCCTCGGTTATACACCATGCCTACGCCAATACTGACAGCGGATGGACAGGTGAATGAATTTTGTGTTATCGATACACATTTACTTTTTTAATGAACTATGTTACGCATAAAATGTGACTCTGTAACCTAGTTTACATGTTAAATTTTTAAACTTCAGCTAGAAAGTACCAACATTCATTTCACAAAACGTATTGGTTTGATGGGTGAAATAAACTCCCTTTTTTGTTAGTTGGCAAACTTTCTTAGTTAAACGAACAATGTTTATGCGGGTGATAATAACCATTACGTTTAATCAAGGCTGCGTTCTTGATATAAACAACTGACCTGTTATGCACATTAATTTGTCAGTATAAACTAAGTATGGTATAGTGTGGTAGCTCGGTTTCGTCCTTATTAGGAACTCATCACGTACCATCCAGAATTTTGGTAAAAAAGGATCCCATATGCGCTCCACTTAAAGGAAAGGCTAACCGAGAAACATTAGTTAGTATATAACTGTAAATTCTGTGTAGTTCGCAGCAGGGTGGCTTGGTGGTTAGAAAATCAGATTCCGAGGCACAGGTGCCCAGATTCTATTCCTGTCCGCGGCAAATTCTGGACAGTACGTGATGAGTTCTCAATAAGAATAACCCAGTCTACTGGTTGAATTATCTCTTACACACTATACAATACTTAGTTTATACTGACAAATGTATGTACATATTAGGTCATGTGTTTATATTCAGAACTCACTCTTGATTAAAAGAAACTGCTTAGTTATCACAAGAGTATATATTCAAAATTATATACACTTATAGCGTCTAAGTTCCCAATACAGTATTTATCAGTTTTCCTATTATACCAAATTACCGCCAATTGCACTTATTAACTCGTTTGGAGCATATATGGTCATAAGCTTTATCATCCAGTTCATGTTAAGATAGTATGGCTTCGTTATTATTTTGATCCTATCGTCTTGGATATTTTAATATTGATTTTGTTCTGTCGCAATGTTGGTGATTTTTGCTTTTTTGACAAAATCAATCAATTTCATTATGTACCTTATGCAATCCTGTAAATGTCTTTAACCACATTATTTTTATCTTTTCAATATTACTTTATTCGTTTTATTTTCGATTTTAACACAAAAGTTTTGGTTAATTCGTTTTGGTTAAACTAATTTAGTTTATTTTTTCTTAAATTATTGCATAAGGAAACCATAATTAAATGATTATTTATTGTTAAAATTCTATACTGAAAAAAACTTTATATTGCATAATGTATAATAAATATTTTATTTACTAGCAAAAACCTTCCTCTCGTGCACGGTAAATTATAGAATAGTTTATGCCAATAAGGCAGCATTAGCTAAGCCTTTCTACTGTGTCCTGTTTGCCACTGAGTTTCGGCAGATTTTTACCAATCCAAGTTTCTCCTGGTTAGTTAAAGCACATAGTGGTTTGAGAAAATTGCCTTTATTCCGACTAATGGTACCCAGCCATTAGATTGCTGTTCTACTTCTTCCAGCCATCCACTCGAGTTGCCTCTGGAGTGCACGATGCAGAATCTTTTAGCTGTCTCCTCAGACAGTGTCCCAGCCAACGGAATTAGTGTTCCTTAACTAGATTCGACAATGATGGTACAGCAAAAGGAGTAGCCCTCTATATGACTGGTTGTCGCGTATATTTTACAACTGATTATTTCCTCCTAACGCTTAGCTGTTGACAAACGTGTTTAAGCCGCGACAGTTATGTTCTTTCAGTTACTCTCTCTCGCAGCATAGAGGATGACTGACAATACAGTGAATTTGAATACCATGGATTTAGTGCTTTTAAAATTAAACGAGCTGCTCCAAGATGACTAGCATGATTTTCTAAAAGCATAAGTCAATCCGTTTAAAATCACCGACAAGTGTACTTAGACGAGTTTGTTACCAACTGGTATCAGTGCGATTTTCGATAAACTCAGCTTCTAATACAAATTGGTCATAATGATAGGAGTTGAGGCACATAATTCTGGATTATGTGAGCTTAACACTAACGAAGCGCGGTATTCCTGTCATGATATCATTCCTGGTCTACACTCTGTCTAGTTTGTCACGGATTCTTCTGAAGATAATTTCAGTTACAAATTTTTAAGCAGCAAAGAGCTGCGCGACAATCCAGTTAAGAAGAATTCATCACTTCAAGCTCGTGTGTGTTCTTCCGAATCTCTATTCCTCCGAAAATGAATAATTATGTATGACTGATATTGAGTACAATGGTTTGCGACCATTCTTTATGCTTTATCAAAGAGAGGAGCTTTGCATCAGGATTCTAATTTACTTTTGTCTTTTAATGCGTTGTGTGCAAAACTTATTTTTTTAAATTAAGTTTGCGAGCTTGAAGTAAACACCAATCCCATTGTATTTAACCAGTCGTCGAATCATCATCATCATCATCATTTCCAGCCACACAAAAGTCAAGTGATTAATGTTTCACTGCCATATAACCATAAGGAGTGAAAAAAAGTGAATTTAGATAAATTATTATTGAGATTTACGAGAGAGGGAGAGGGGTAGAGAGAGAAGGAAAACCTTGCTACTATGAGTAAATTTATCAGGATAACTCACAGAAATGAGGCAAACTAAACCTCTCCACAACACCATTATGGCCAAGTTAGCATTCGGGCAAGGCGACATCAGCAACACAGCTTCCTTGCGGATTTCACCGTATCACGTCATAAACAAACCGAACCTCGCAGCTAACTTTGCCCTACTAAGAAAAGAAAGTTACGAAGATGATTCTACTATACATCTGCAACAAGATCGCCACTGAGCTCGATTCGCTGCCATATCGCTAAGGGTTTCTAACCAAGAACTGTGATGTGCACGAGGACCCCATCCCGACAGACGAGTGGATCCTATACTACCCAATTTGGATGTAAGTGACTTTAATTGTTTCTGCCATGTCAAAATCTGCCCACCTTGTTTCTTACGCCAATTTGGTGCTGGATGAGATAACAGAGCTCTATTGGGCAATCGGAATGAGGGCATACGCAAAACGTGACCGAGCCAACGAAGTTGTGGGACGGTGATATAAATGTCTCTGTTCGAGAACTTGCCTTAACGTAAAAATATTATCTATACAACCTCGTCCTGCGCGGAATCCGGCCTGTTCTTCTCTTGTTTGTGATTCACGTGAAGCGCTAAGACGACGTAGGATAATCGAAGCAAATAACCTTGATACGACCGGAGTCAAACTTATACCACGATGGTTATCGCACGAATTACGATTGCCTTTTTTGAAGATGGGAATGATGGTCGACTCATTCCAGTCAAGTGGTACGGTTTAAACAATAATTGATTGCGCGGGTGGTGGTAACAATTCTTTAAATCAAGTTTGCGTGCTTGAAGTAAACACCAATCCCATTGTATTTAACCAGTCATCGAACAACATAACAAAACTACCGCCAGCCGCAACGCACTGACGCGTTTCGACCTTCCATGATCATCATCAGAGTACGACGGCAAACTGACTATCGAGGATCAAACCGCATTGAATATATGGAAATCAAATTTAGATATGCGGCTCTCACCTCTAGCAGTCTCGCATACATTGAACTTGACTGGAAATGTCGGCTGCACAATTTCTATGCAGTCACGAACATAAACTGTTTGTAGCTTTCGCCACATATACATATATAAGCAATACAATTTAACAATAATTGTTTGCGCGCGTGGTGGTAAC
Source organism: Eudiplozoon nipponicum (assembly GCA_029291075.1). NCBI lineage: Eukaryota > Metazoa > Platyhelminthes > Monogenea > Mazocraeidea > Diplozoidae > Eudiplozoon > Eudiplozoon nipponicum. Next base: position 7,126 of record JAQBSW010001686.1, on the reverse strand, counting down.
AATTCTTTAAATCAAGTTTGCGAGCTTGAAGTAAACACCAATCCCATTGTATTTAACCAGTCGTCGAACAACATAACAAAACTACCGCCAGCCGCAACGCACTGACGCGTTTCGACCTTCCATGATCATCATCAGAGTACGACGGCAAACAGACTATCGAGGATCAAACCGCATTGAATATATATGGAAATTGTGCAGCCGACATTTCCAGTCAAGTTCAATGTATGCGAGACTGCTAGAGGTGAGAGCCGCATATCTATATTTGATTTCCATATATATTCAATGCGGTTTGATCCTCGATAGTCAGTTTGCCGTCGTACTCTGATGATGATCAAGGAAGGTCAGCTGTGAAATGTACTAGGCCGTAGTTTGTGCTTGTTCGACGACTGGTTAAATACAATGGATTTGATTTAAAGAATTGTTACCACCACCCGCGCAAACAATTATTGTTAAATTGTGTCTAAAACTTGCCGTTTTAATGAAATTTTGGAAGCCCCTGGTGATTTGCGCTACAAAAACCGGAGAATTGATGTTAGGCTTCGGCACTGCCTTCAACATGCTTGTATCCCCGAGTCTGTGTTTTTTTTGCATTCGCTGCATGACGAACAGCAAACACTTGTGAGGCTTAACGCTTCGGTGCGATCGCCACTTAGTTTCACAGTTCTTGTCGGATGTTGACAAATTTGGTAACCAGCAATCATTACCAACGGGTGCGCAAGTTTGTTCGTCAGGAGACAGGCCGTCGCTTGCTCAAGTTGATCCTTTATAGCGCCACAAATTCTGTTTGGTACACTTTTGACTGTTCTTTCAGGAAGGAAGCAAAATCATAGGCTTCTCTTATATATTTCTGTGCATTATAATCTGTTTTCACTGTATTTGAAATTGCGCATAGTATGAGTCACGCCTAGAAATGGAAATAGATAAAATTCCAATATCCAATAGACTGATTGAATCAATTTTTAGACCAGTTAGCTAAGTTTTAAAAGTACGTGTTTGGTGCTGCGCACCTAGTAAAGAACAAGTTCAAATAGATACATAAAGGTATGCCAAAATCAGAATAAACAAAAGGTAAAATATCATGTACATCTGCGTTTCATGCTTACTGGCGACGCCTCAGTAAGAGCCGGTACGACGCCCAATACCGACAATATATATTTGGTCCAAATATTCTTGATATTGGAACGGTACGATTTTCTACACGTATGTGTATTCAGGTAGTAATGTAGTCAAATTATAAGTCTACGGAAATGTGTTAATTAAAAGGTAATTCACAATACATAGTATGTACTACGCCTGTAAAGAGTATAAACATAATAGTTTTGGATTAGGCTCTGGGCAGCAACATACGTTGGGTTTGCCTCAGCGAATATCATTATCTAAATGAGGTAGGCGCTTTACTGGTGTTCCTACCTAGACAATTGCACATTGATACGAATGTGTTTCTATGAATAAATACATAGAAAATTTCCTATATATACACTTGTAGATACAAATACTTACTTTACTTTACTGCGGCTGACTCCTTTTAGAGGATAAGCCGGCTCCATTGATATCCCGGATTAAGCCTCTCCATGCCGGGCGGTTGGCAGCCATTTCGGCACATAAAGAGGGCCAATGACGCTCCCAGTGACGCGGACCATAAACATTGCGTAAACCTAGGAGTTCCATGTCCGATTTGATTGTTGCAAGCCATGTCTTCAGTTGCCCACCTCGGCGACGGCGCCATGTAGATACAAATGGACGTATAGAAATACGTACAAGCAAGCAAATTTAAGTTATACTAAAATTGAATGAAACCGTGGGAACTTCACTACTGCGCATAAGTTCTGCACGTTTTTCAGTGTGACTCAGGAAAATCACATTTATTGGATCAAGAATTATGTGTTTCGCTATATTTTGCATGACTAATAATTCATATTCAATATTTGCTCCTCCTTCAGACTATAAAACAACACTTACCAGTCCGGTGCACGTCATGAATAGCGCAAACTGAACCTGATATGTATGCAATTATAGTCAACTTTATTTTGCGTGCTATTTTATTTTGTTTCGTTTTCGTTTCGTAGCGATTAATACCGCTTTTGTTAATCTTCATTTTAACCGTCGTCAAAATATCTTTGTTTAACTATTGTTAAACAAAGTTCGTGGAACTCCATTCCACTTGATACCTTGTTTAATAGTCAAAATCGTTGAGTAGGCTTTTTGGTTCTCTTTTATTAATTTTTTATTTAATTTGGATTAGTCTACTTAGTTCCTGTATATATATGTGTGAATGTGCGTGTGTGTGAAAGTTTTTTCCTTTTCATATTTATTTTAGCTCAATTTCAATGTATTAATTGATCTTCACTATGTTGTCATCACTTTATTAATGTTGACAAGTGTTTTTATCATTATTATAATCAAGGTTGCGGTCTTGATATAAACACCTGACCCATTAATTAATTACATATGTCAGTATAAACTAAGAATTGTAGTGTAGAAAAGGCAATTCATATACACTATACAATTCTTAGTTTATACTGATATATGTAAGTAATTAATGAGTCAGGTGTTTATATCAAGACCGCAACCTTGTTTATAATAATTGTTATCACCACCCGCGCAACCAGTGTTCGTTTAATTATATAAGAGTTTTTATCGTTGGAATTAATAATGTTAATAAATTATTTAACTCATATTAACATGTCTGTATGCGAAATTTTCTCATATTGTCCTCAAGTATCTACAAATAGAAATTTTAATGTTTCGGAATAACAAAATAAACAGAAAATTAAAACTGGACGAGATTTAGAAATAGGGAAACGTTCAATTAGCCTGAGTCATGGTTTACTTGGTTTATCCACAGCGCTTCATAAATTGATAGCTCATTTCTGTTATTAAATTTGATAAATATCTTTATGGCAATATCTGTATAACATACATGCAAGGTTTAAATAATTTGAAGCACAATTCCAGACATTTAGCCCACATTGGATTTGACAAAAGTACTTAAATTGCAATCGATTGGTGAGTACATGTTTGCGATTGCACAACACATCCTTGAAACCTCGCACATATGTTCTCCAAATATTGTCTTTACGATAATTACCAACTGCAATAACAGAAATGAGTTGGTAATTTATGTAGTGCTATAGATAAAAGAACTGCATCCTGATTTATGCTAACAGTAAAAACATGTTCTGGTATTGAGCATGAAGTTGAGAAAATGTAAATAAATAAAGTTATCGTCCTATTATCCCACATTCTTCACCCAAATATATAGTGATTAAAGGGTGTAACACCGGCTCCTACTGATGAGTCGCCAGTAAGCACGAAACGAATGTGCATGAGATTATACTTTCCGCTCATGCTGCCTTTGGTTTATCCTTCTGGTCACAACTGAACTAATTTGTTACTAGGTTCGCAACACCTAATACATACTTGCATATATACTAGTTCTCCGCAACAAACAGTATTTAAAATTGGTTAGATACTTCTTGAATAGTTGCGAACTTCAAACGTTGAATCTCCGCGATTTTCGTTAGCGATTGTAGCCTTGCACTATCAGTTTCGCAAAGATCCGGTTGATACCCATTTACAAGTACGTGTCGAGTTTGTCTTTTTGGCTGGGCGCGGATTCTTTCTTTCTTCCGAAGGCATCAACATCGTTCATACTAACCACTGGAAGTGAAAAAACTATTTTTTATCTTTACACATGGAAATGATACTATGCATGTGAATAAAACATGCATTCCAATATAGTATTAATTAATTAATTTATATTTTCAAATTTTGTTTGCAAGATTTCACACATTAGAATTAGTTAAGTATACCACGCGCAATCTATAAATTGATTTCCCCAGTGGATGTAAAATTGAGTAATAGATTTTAAAATGTACATAAATTTAGAAGAGCTGGTGAATTTTTCCTCTTTGTGTGTGCCTCTGCATACATGATATCAAATTTTGTGAGACGCCATTGCCATTTTGAAATATATATATATATATATATATATATATATATATATATATATATATATATATATAACTTAAATTTAGATGTGGTGAAGCCTTTGAGAGAAAAGCGCCTTTATATCTGGTGTAATGAAAGCCCTCGATATTCGCCAAAATTTCACATTTTCCTCCATTTAGCTTTTAAACATGCAACTGAATTGTATAATATAGCAAATGCAATTCATCCGGTAAACCGGTTTCGTCTTTATTTGGAACTGATTACGAACTGGCCAGAATTTTCCGCGGATAGGGCTACGGAATTCTGTCCGCGGCAAATTCTGGCCAGTACATGATGAGTTCCCAATAAGAACGAAACCGGTCTTCTCGGTGAATTGCCTTTTCTACACTATACTATTCTTTGTTTATACTGACAAATGTATGTATTTCATAGGTCAGGTATTTAAATCAAGATCACAACCTTGATCATAGAAATTGTTAACACCTCCCGCGCAACCCATGTTCGTTTAAACGATCGTTCTATCTGAGACCATGTAAAATGCGGTTCATCTGGTTAGGTCACCAACGTTTTTCGTGAATAAACTCTGTTTGCTGTGTTGCGATACATTCAAGATTATTTGACTCTTAATACCTTCTTGGAAATCTGGTCTTCTCCCGTCGCTGACTGATGTATCACCATAATTATTCGCGCCGTTTTGGTCTTGGTGGTTCTGTTATGTATTTTCTAAGCGTTTATTGAATCCTCTAGTTTTGTCGTGATAGCACTCTTTGTCGATGTGGAAATATGAAATGTTTTCCAATCATCCACAACGTTTCTTGTTTTAAATGTGCGCATACGAAAATCTGGTATGTGGCTTATTAGAAACTTGTTAAACTTCTGCTAGTAAATGAGTATTCAAGTCCCTAATAGTAATGCTAATATTCTATATGACAGCTGCACTGTGCTCAAGATAAAATGTCCAGAAATAAGCTAATCTGAGTGAGTTGTGGGATTCTCCTGGCAAGAATTAAATATTTCCTATTTTATCTAAATTCATTCTCGGATACCTGCCTCCTGACAACATATATTTTATCCGGGATATGCTTATCTTTCTGCTAAACTGAAAATAATATTTGTATAGTAAATCAGTACAAATTTCGGTTTTGCCAGTTTTTCTGTTAAGTAATGCCTATTCAATATTCTGCTTAATTATTTATATTGAATTTTCTTTAAATTTTTGTTCATCTGTCCAATTCTCCTCAAAACAGCCAATTCCACGGAAAGCAGTAGTCAGTTTTCGCCTAAATTCAAATAAAGATTCAACGGTTGCTCAAAAAGGAGTCATAAACAATACGAGTGCTAGTTTCTCTGGAGCTCTGCACAACAGTAGTACTCGAGCACCTACGTCCGGCCAGTCGGCAGTGATATCTGACGTCGAACAAAGTAGTGGAAGTGGGCAGGCTGTGTGTTCTTCATCTGTAACCGACAGTTTTGCCTTGTGTCATGCAATCAGTCTTTTGCTTACCGCTGATGCCAGCGAAATGGTGCGCTTTTTGCCAGCGAGTCTAGATTATCTCCTAGAATGCCTATTTGTCGCTGCGGGGCACTTGAGCCAGCGTTGGGCCGATGAGACACTGGCAAGTATTGATTCACAATTAGGCTTTAGACGACGAGCTTCTACCGATGCTGCTCAGGACGACAGATTCTGCTCTGCAACTGTACGCAGCCCAGGTAATCATTTTAATGAGAAGGAAACAAAAGGAGACGTTAATGGTGATTCGACACACAGCTCATCTTTTGTCGAAGGTATACCTGTCGAGCTATGGTGGATTCGTGCCTTAGTTTGTTGTCAAGCTAAATCGTCAAATCCAGGCGTAAGGGCCGCCTCGGCAGCAATGATGCTGATGACAACACAGAATCAATCGCAATTTGGCCAAAGAAACAGTATAGCAAGTGGTCTGTCTGGTTCATTACGGAAGCGAGCAGATTCTGGTGTTGGAGCAACACCTGGACCTTCGTGTTTTGGGCAAATTGGTACACTTATCCCAGGACATGGCGGACCGGCTGACGTCATTAAAACTGTTGTTGGGTTAGTCTTTAAGACAGATTATTTCTTGCTTTTAATCGGAATTCATCATTGCTACCGTTTATAGTTAACACTAGTGAGAAGCTGACAATGATAAGAAATGTAAATGCGCAACTAGCGGCATTAGTCCTTTCAAACGGAGCAAATTTCTCGCCATCCAATGCACGGTAATCACTTAGCGGCTTGCTCGATCCATAAATTGTTCCGGGAAGATGCCTTGTTTCGGCCCTCTTTTGGTTCTAGTTTCTTCTGGCATCTTGTGTACAGGAGACTCAGATATACGTTTACGCACTTTAAATAGAATCTGCTTGACTGAACTAATTTTCGTTTTGTTTTTTTATACCTGGCCGACTCTTGCCAGCATACCAACAGCATTAGTGCGATCCTTACTGGCACAATATAATAAAATGGGTTTTCATGAATTTGCGCCATTGGTCGCCATCTTAAGCCTTGTTCAAATACACAAGCTCGTGTAAATGCTTGGATGTAGACGCACTTAGTGCTAAACTCTTAAAACTGCAGCATAAACCATTCCTTAGTATACACAGTGGACTTTTATGTGAATTGTCTATCACGAAATAGGTCCTAAAAGGCGACATATTCCATTCTGCCATGTAGCTAGTTGTACTTTTTGGAGTCTTCGATGCGGATCATATTTATCTTCATTTGCATGCGTTGTTTGCGTTAACGTTTTAGATGCTCTTTGATAGATTTAGCTCAAGTTAGTTAGATCTTGGCTTTTGAATCCAAATTGTCTACACTTTCCAAAGTATTCATTTGGTTTTATACTCAACTACTGGCCACCTCGTTATCACTTATTTGAATCAGATAAAGGGAATCAGTGACATCAGTTTTAGTGAAAATGTTCACTAAGCATATTGATTGTCCTCGAAGTTGAATTGTCGTTTCCGGACTTCATAATTCAAGCTATTCGAATCGACACGGTTCTCGATTAGTTAAGCTGCCTATTTCAACGATGCAGAAAACCGATGTCAAAGCCGTATTACTTTTGCATTTTAGATTTAAACCGCACGCTCGTAGAATGATGGTGTTGATGAGCTCTCTTTTGAAATCAGATTAAAGTATGTGAAATAATAATAATTAACTCCC
>JAQBSW010001685.1:90000-125282 GCA_029291075.1 Eudiplozoon nipponicum | reverse complement strand
TTTTATTAATAAAAATATTATTATTATTATTACTTTTATTAGTAGTAAAGATGCTTCTGTGATTATTATTAACATATATATATATATATATATATATATATATATATATATATATATATATATTCTTTTGAAATGCGAGCTTTAATAAAATTCATTGTACCCTTTTTATGTGCAAAAACAAAAAGAAATTTTATCAGATATAAGAAAATTTTCTTTCGCATGGTCTTCTCAAATATCTACTCATGAACATATCTTTATATATAAATTGAAAGGCAAAACAAGATAAAAATATGTAAACATAGCGAGAATGTGAAATAAGGAAAAAAAAAATCAATTGCGTGCGTAATTTCCAGTTCAAGCTCAATGCCAGAAGATGCTTGTTCTGCTTGAAAAAAAAAATCGGGCTGCAAGTTGTTTATCCATAAAGCTTCGTATGTAGCTAGCTCCCTTTTGTTATTGCATTTAGTAATTATTTTAAATGTTACGTCTGGAGAAAATACGTTTGATGTTTCAACGATGTGTTGCGCAATTGCAGACGTGTATTCACCATTTGATTTAAAACAGGCGTTTAAGTTACAATGTTTTCTCATTCGAGTAATTAACCGTCTGGTCGATCGGCCTACGTAAGTTGATCGACAACTTGCGCATGTATATTGGTAAATAATATTTGATGTCGAAATTAACGACTATTTCTCTTTTATTGTTGGTAACGGCAAGTGTGTTACCCGAAATAACACGCGTAGTTTAGCTGCATTAAATGTGCGTGCTAATGCCGTTTCAACTTTCTCTTGTGTTATTCAGGAAACTGCATCCCTCTTAAATGGGATGTTCAGGTAGACTGTTTTCTTTTCTGGTCCGTAATACGTCTGTTTCCGTTTAATTCCCCTTTTAATAATTGATTCAACTAATTGTCTGGGATAGCCATTAGACATTAAATCGTTAATTGTTTTATTAAATTCGTTTTCTTTTGAATATTGACAAACAATCCTGTTAAGATAATTATTTGCAACCAGGGTTTCAAAGCTGATAGTATTTATTCATTCTAAATGTCCCAGAAATCCAGTTTATCTCGTGCAACTGCCAATGCTGTATTGGGTTATATTTTCTAATTTTCATGTATATTTTAGGCCTGTAAAAGAACGTCATTCATTATCGAAATGGATGTTTAGAATTCAAAGTTTATCTTATCTTAGATGGTTTGCAAACCAAGGCTGACGAGCACGTCCTCCCTGGCATATATTTTCAATCTGCCAGTAACCAAAATCTCCAAAAGCAGCTGAAACTATCCCTCTTCGTCTGCTAAGTCAGCTATCATTCCATCACTACGGATAATACACAAAGTTTTAACAGAGCCCGATGTTTCACGAGATACATTATTGATGTGTCCCAATTTTACCGACAAGGCGATTTTTACCGAGGTTGATATTACTAGCTAGGTTCCACCAGTGGACAGACATGAAATTCAATGCTTTTCATTATTACTCCATATAACTAGGAGAAAATATATAATTTAAGCGATTCCTACAATTAATGAAAATCATAAGAAAGAAGAATAGTAATAGATCAGATCTAATGTTGGTCATACACGGCCGCTGTGTTTTTAGAAAAAAATTGTTTAGGCGAAAATGCAGTCGAAGAAAAACATTCATGATAAAGTAAATTCTGAAGTAACAGTTGACCGAGTAATCGTTGCTTACAACTAACGCTTGTATAGGATAGACTGTGCACTACGAGAGAAGATAAGCATGTCTCGAGCAAAGGTAGGTGAGAGGGGCATTTTTGACCAATAAATTTACTAAACGAGAGTAAGTTTGCGCATGGTCTCCTGTGGATTGATATCATGAGGCAAATAAATTACTAACGGTCAAGTCGATTTTCGGCGCTCAGCCTGCCGTTACACTTATCGGTGTATCAGAAAATTTTCTCAATAAATTATTTACTTTTATATAATTAAACGAAAATTGGTTGCGTGAGCCGTGCAAAATTCTTTATATAACGATTGCGATTGTGATAAATTAAATTAACACTGATTTTAACGTTATTAACTTGAACAAATCAGAAAAATTCTTAGCAATTATGTATTAGATGTTGCGCACCTGGTAACAAATTAGTTCAAATATGGCCACATATATCATATATACTGAGTTAGCCTTGAAGTCGCACTTTCGAAGATTTTATATGTAATTCCTCACCCAAAAATATAGTGGTTAAAGGGCGTAATACCGACTCCTACTGATGAGTCGCCAGAAACGACGAAACGAATGTGCACGAGATTATAGTTTACGTTCATACTTTATTTGGGTTAACCTTATGGTCACATTTGAATTAGTTTGTTACTAGTTGCGCAACACCAAATGCATAATTGCATGTATATTAGTTCCCCGCCTCAAACAGTATCAAATTCGTAGCAATTGTTCCCGGATGCTCATCAGTAGGATTCGGCCTTACGCATCCAACCCCTTATATGGTTTTTCAAATTATTCAAGAGCGTTCGACGATGCAATGTAGGCTTACATAAGAAAAAATCTAAATCTGCGATACGGATAAGTTAAACTGTTTTGTTATTGTATTACAGGAAGAAGTCCATTTGCAAGCAAACGTGTGCATCGATGTCCGAACACACGCATAATTCATTGATTCATGTTATGCTTAATGTTTTGCTTCCGCTTGGTTGTTTTTTTTATCTAAGAAAAGTATCTAGCCTAATTTAATTCCATGATTTTTTTAAAAATGCACTTTATAAAAGAAGCGTATATTTTAGTCAATACAAGAACTGACAAAACGTTTGATGTAATGTTGTTCGACGACTGGTTGAATACAACGGGATCGGTGTTTAGCTCAAGCTCGCAAACTTGATTTAAAGAATTGTTACCACCACCCGCGCAAACAATTATTGTTTAATTTGATGTTCTGGTTAATTCTTTAAATCAAGTTTGCGAGCTTGAAGTAAACACCAACCCCATTGTATTTAACCAGTCTTCGAACAACATAACAAAACTACCGCCAGCCGCAACACACTGACGCGTTTCGACCTTCCATGATCATCATCAGAGTACGACGGCAAACTGACTATCGAGGATCAAACCGCACTGAATATATATGTAAATCAAATTTAGATATGCGGCTCTCACCTCTAGCAGTCTTGCATACATTGAACTTGACTGGAAATGTCGGCTGCACAATTTCTATGCAGTCACGAACATTAACTGTTTGCAGCTTTCGCCACATATACATATATAAGCAATACAATTTAACAATAATTGATTGCGCGGGTGCTGGTAACAATGTGGCAAAAGCTGCAAACAGTTCATGATTTGGAATGCATCGAAACTGTGCAGCCGACATTTCCAGTCAAGTTCAATGTATGCAAGACTGCTAGAGGTGAGAGCCGCGTATCTAAATCTGATTTCCATATATATTCAGTGCGGTTTGATCCTCGATAGTCAGTTTGCCGTCGTACTCTGATGATGATCATGGAAGGTCGAAACGCGTCAGTGCGTTGCGGCTGGCGGTAGTTTTGTTATGTTGTTCGAAGACTGGTTAAATACAATGGGGTTGGTGTTTACTTCAAGCTCGCAAACTTGATTTAAAGCATTGTTACCACCACCCGCGCTATCAATTATTGTTTAATTTGATGTTCTGGTTAATTATTTTTTTCTGACATTAACTTTTAATACTTATTGATATTTACATGTTTCGTTTTGCCAATCTTAGGAATGGACCCAGGAGCTATGCCATAAAGACAGTGATGGCGATGGTGTGCCGAATGGTGTGGAACTTGGTGACCCATTTTGCGTATGGACACCAAATTCAAAACCACCAAATCCGGCGAAGTCGCATCCTGGTGTCTGTGAACCAGTCAACTCGCCGCGTTGCTATAAAATCAACAAATCATTGTTCACCAAAGAGGATCTGCCCTGTTTACACTGATTTCCATCTAGACGCGATCAGCCCATCAATGTCTAACTTAAGCTACTTCGTTACCTCACTTAAAAAATATATGCTTGTTTTGGCAGCGTGTAGATTTCTAGAAAAGTAGACTGTCTTTTCACATCAGATTTTGTTAACGACTGTTAGGAATTGCAGTTGTGGAACAAATTGCTCACTAATAAATTTCGCGTTATTTCAAGGATTAAAAACTGATTCATCAGATAAATTGAAGAAGCCAGCAATGATGTGCCGCATTACGATAGAGAAGCTAAGGTTATTTCAGTTTTGTATGGATCCTCCTTACTTTATGAAAGATGTGGTCACTTCCAACAATGTTATCTCAGTGAATTATGCAAAACATATCTTTTATAGAAATATATCCTCAAATTGCTTCTACCAAATATAATAAAAAGTAATTTAAATGGAAGTTTTGAATTCCTTCCTTTTTATGCCGTTTTTTATGGAAAAATTGTCATTCTGAATGAGAATAAAGAGGTGCCAACTACATATGGAAAATATTAAGACAGAACGCATTGTTTGTGATTAATAGGTAAATATGCTTCTGAAGCCCCAGTCAAGTGTCGTAAACCTGAGAACTTTAGAGTAAAAATACACGAGTTAAAGTGTCGAAACAATTTTTCCACGGTTATGTTCGACGACACCTGATCATCAAAATAATATAAAATATATTTATATCATCAATAATTTTGCAACAGTCAAATTCACAATCCATTTCTATGGCTTTTAAGCACGGAACAATTTTCGTCCGTTTTTATGCCACTGAGACACATTGGAAATGAACGCATTTCCTTTCACTGAAAGACATTTGTAACTCGAGGCACTTGATTAGCTTTGTTAAGTAAATTGCAATCTGAGCATCAGGTATCAATCAGGAGAAAATTTTTCAGGCTAACCAGTTCTATACGACTCCTCATTGATGTATCATAACTGTTGCATCTAGTTAAGAAACGCCAATTACGCTAGCTTGGACTCTGTCGTTGGAGACCAATTAAAAATAGTGGGCGCCAAGCTACCGGGGAAACTACACTGAATAGAAAATCCACAGATAGGGACAATCAACATTCTTGCGGCCAAGATACCAGTCAGTTTATTACACCTAACTTTACTCTCAATAACTAAGAAGAAACTAAATGAGCGAAATTTAATTGATATCAAATGGCAATCCAGCAAAAATACAATTAATACAAAATAATAACTTTCGGGTTCAGGAGCGTCAGTAATTTTAATATGGTAATAAACCAAATGGTTGTGGTTTCCATAGATATGTTGATGGATTTATATAATTAGACGAACATTGGTTTCGCAGGCGGTCATAACCATTACTTTTAATCAAAGTTGCGATCTTGATATAAGCACATGCCCCACTATGAACATAAATTCCCAGTAAGGACGAAACCGATCTACTGGATGTTTTACCATTTCCACCCTATGCAATACTTAATTTATACTGACAAATGTATGCACATAATGGGTCATGTGTTTAAATCAAGATCGAAACCATGATTAAAAGTAAATGGTGATTGAGTATATTAATAAACTCGCTAATAATATATATATATTCGTTTATATGTACATATATGAAAAACGTACACATGGGAACCACGAGTTTAAATTAAAAATAGAGCCGAATTGCATAGACAAGAAATATGTAAATAACGTACATTTACAAGAAACTGACAGCTTAGCATTGTTGTACGACATATTAGATACAATAAGATTGATGCTTATATCAATATTTCAATCCTGATTTAATGAAGAGTAAACAATGGACATATGTTGCAAGAGGCAAATGATGTTGTTTAGTATATACAATTTACATTAAAAGACAAACGAAACAAATGTTCGTTTAAATGTTTTATTTTCTTGATAATAAATACACACAAAACAAGAGGCAATATGTCATTGGCTGTTTATTGACATTTATCAAATAAAGGTAACTTTGCATTTTCCCTTTATGAGTGAACTCGCACCAAGTATAATATGATAAAGAATTACTCGAATCACAAGCACTAGTTTACCTAACGTTGACGTTAACTTTAACTTCAACACACACTTCCGATCAATGCCACACATTCGACAAATTTGTACGTCTGTATAGAGGGCGTATTAGGAAGTAGTCGCGCGCAATAACTCATCAACGATCACCACAGAAGCCTATACAGAATTTTCTATGATAGACGACCTATTGGAAACGGTGCACCATGCAAGCAACTAATTTGCTGTACTATATTAAGCTAAACTTTAAAGAAAAATTCTCATTGGTGTAGCTATGGCAATGAGGCAGAAAATGCTAATATCGAACAGAATGAAGTATAGCAACCACGAAATACAGCATATTTGGTCCAGAACAACGAAAAATCAACTTAAGATGTAATCTTATCTACACATGCTCTGTGCTTACTAGCGACTCAACAGTGGTAGCCGGTACTATTTACAATACCAACTACATATTTGGTTGAAGGGTGTTCTTTGCGCAATGCATATATATATATATATATATATATATATGTATATGTATATATATATATATATATATATATATATACAGGTAAATATATACAGATATATATCTATATACTTGGTTAAAATATATGGGACGGTTTGACGATCCAATCTCTTGTAGGAATGTGTATTCAAACAGAAATGGAGCTAAATTCGTAAAGTCTTAAAGGGTTCCACACCTATGATTTTATAGATCCGCTAAATTTCATAAAAATTGCGAATGAACGATTCCGTACAATTGCAACTCCAGCAATGTCATATACTCTTGCCTCCATCGACGTCAGTTTTCGAATTTCGTGGTAATTATGCATTTATTCTTCCTGTGTAGAACGAACATATATGCAATTGTGTATTAGGTTTTACGTACCCAGTAACAAATAAGTTCAAATTCAGCCAGAAGGCGATGCAGAATTAAGTACGAATAAAAAGTGTAATATCATGTAAAAACGCGTTTCGTGCACACCCGCACAAAATACCTAATACGTAATAGTATGGATATTGACTTTTCGCAACAAAGAATATTCAATAAACTAAAGAGAAATGTAATACCTTCCATTTTAAGCATACTGAAACAATTGCAGAATTTAGAATAATGACAATATATCAATAATCGAATATTATCAATATGGCGACAAATAAATTATTGCACAATATCTACAAAAAACACTCCTCATCAACAGCAAAACAAAATAGTTTAAATTGTGATACTCCACTCCTGCATAACGATGAAAAGAAGAAAGAAATAATGATAACAATCAAGATCCAAAACAATAATAATAACTTCGACCATAAGAATGTAGAAGAAGGAGCAAATCTAGTCTAACATGAAGAGATCCTACTAAACAGTACAAAGAAACGAGGTCATCTTGACCTTCACGCAACACACGACGTAGGCCAATTCAAGTTCAAAGCCAGGTGACAATATAGCTTCTGGGCCGTTTTCCTTGTATCGCATCATATAAAGTAAAAACTCTACAAACCTATAACAAGACCGATCATAGCAAAACTACGAGAATTTTTTTTCAAATTACCGCGGATGTCATATTGAACGAGGAACTACGATAAGCACGAGGGCTTCATCAAGGTAGGCAAACTACTAATTTACTGATTAAAGTTAATCTGGTTTATTTTAATAGTCTTTTCACTCCAAAGTCTGTCTACATTGAATAATACGCCAGTCTGACACTAGATGAAAGATTTATTCTGCTAGGCAACCAAAATGTAAACATATTTAAAGCTTAACCAAGGCAGCGCACTTGATAGGGCCTTATTCGCTTCTATAAGGATAATCGTTTATTGGCAAGTTCAAGTGTATGTCTAAGGATGTCAGAGTTGTATATTAGCTGCTAATGACCTGTATCGGCTTTGCTTCTCATATAACGGTGGTCGAGAGCTTGTAAGATCAGTAAATGGACAAAATCTCAATCCGGTGTAATAAAACTGCACCAACATACGCATTGTACACACGATCTGGAAGGCGAAATTTCAGCATAAATAGTAAGGGTTGGGAAAGGCAGCTCCTGCTCTTACGATTCTCATATTCACCTCGTCATTGCTATTTTCCGAGTTATTGATACAGCCAACAAGATATTTGAACCTGTCAACTACGCGAACACTTTCATTAAGAAGACGCAGCAGCGAAGTGTATTAAATTTGCAGTGCGAATTTCGTATTATAAGAGGGAGCGGAGAAGAGTTTGTCGAATAATAATATAATATCTTCCACGTAATCAAGGTCGACTAATGTACCGCCTAGGTGAAATGTGACTCATGCCTACCAAACGTATGGGGGAGCATAGTTCATAAGCGTATCTATTACGACATTTAACAAAGAAATAGAAAGCAATTAACTTATTCAGACGCCATTGTTGGTACTATAACTTAAGATAGTTCATTGGTGACCCTGACGTAAACAGGTCGTCCTGTAACGCTTTATCATCACCAATATCAATAACATCAGGTGAAACAGTTACGTTAGAAAGATAGTTAAATTTTCTACAATTATCAAAATGTACAAAATATAATTTTTTACTCAAGCAAAGACCTATTAATGAAAAGTAGCAAGGGGAACGATAAGGATGTCTCGTAACCAGCATTGTAATCCATTAAAAGACCAACACTATGTCGTTTCATGCGAAATCTATTAACCGAACAGAGATCATTCACAGTTAGATCACAAGGAGACAATCATAATCAATCGAATTCTTTAAATCAAGTTTGCGAGCTTGAAGTAAACACCAATCCCATTTTATTTTACCAGTCGTCGAACAACATAACAAAACTACCGACAGTCGCAACGCAATTTGTTATATTATTGGACGACTAGTAAAATACAATGGGATTGATGTTTACTTCAAGCTCGCAATCTTGATTTAAGGAATTGTTACCACCAACCGCACAATCAATTATTGTTTAATCAATCGAAGTTTCTACATTGGGCATAGTGATAGATTATTATGTAAAAACTGTACATTTATTTCAGGCAACTATTTTTTGATAAACGTTGCTGACGAAGTCACGCGAAATAACAACACGTCGTTGCACACTCAAAAGGCTAAAAAATGCATGATAGCACATCACTGTGTTTTCTATTCGTTCCAAACGAGTCTGTATATATTTCTATGTACATATAATGGCCATTATCATGGCTTATAACCAATATACGATTCTTAGAATTACTCTTCAATAACTGAAAGCAAGTTTGTTGCGGGTAATTATTTCAATTTATTTCGAAAATTCAAGATAACACAAATACATTACTTTAGCCATAACATTTACCGATTTTATTTTGATTGATTGAGCGAATACTTGTCTGATATTGTGTTTCCATCTGTAGGATACTTTAAAAACGGCAGTAACCATACTCTAATCAAGCTTCTGGCAACGACCACGAGTTCAGAATTTAAATAAATAAAGTTTGCTTAAGTTGCCAGTTTTTAAGCACTCTTGCTTCTTTAAGTGGTCGTAATAATAACGCAATCTTCAACATTTATTATTCAGTGATTGAAATGTCCTCAAATACTTAACAAATTATTTTGTTTGTCACCGAGGGATCGAGCAGCATATATCTATCATTATAAGTTTCCATCTTGACGATTTGTGCAGCAGAGATTGCTGTATCTTCCGTTGGTATCTTGTTCAAAGCTGTTTAAATATATCCCGATAATAATCTAATTTTTTTATTGGAAATGTGGATCAGATTACAATTTCAGAGCAATGAATGAATCAATAATCGTTCGTTGCCTCCTCAATTTTACACATCCAACAAATTATAACCACCTTCGATCATGTACATTTAATTAAGCCAGCGAGGACATAAAGGCATCAAGGCGAAAAGAAGTTAGTCCTACGCGAACTATCTTTGGCATATTTAATCTCGGTCCATTTTATGAATAAACGGTTTTACTAAAATATGGGCTTGCAGTACAATTGAGTAATAATTGATTGCGCAGGTGGAGGTAACAATTCTTCAAATCAAGTTTGAGAGCTTGAAGTAAACGTCAATCCCATTGTATTTAATCAGTCGTCGAACAACATAACAAAACTATCACGTCTCAGGAATATCTGCTTGCAGTGTCAAAATTAGATATATTCTGTGAGTGGCTTTGCTTCCTTGAGTGAAACACCTACATCTCCACTTTAATCTCACATATTAGTCACCAACTTCTTTACTGCTTTATTACCCACAATAGTCTGGTGCTCAATGTTATTCTAAATCTGTTCAATAAATTATCTCCAATACAGAGGCCACATTTAAGGACACGATTAGTATTGCTCTATAGAATTTTAAGAGCTGCTTGCTTTAATTAAAAACTACGACAGTCTTGAACAAATTCAACATAGCTAATGAGCAGGTTAAAATAGCAACACTGTTTAGTTTTCTATCAGCGCTCCCTAGTGTTTTTATGATTAAAACTACACAAACCACATCCTCCAAAAATTATTGTTTATTACCTGTTCCATTAGTAAAAAGATGAAACTAATCAGCCCATGGCGGCAACTATACTCCGTAGTATCCCTGCGTCAAACGTTTATTAGGTCTTCTTGTGTATTGGTTCCTAACACCTCACAAATTTCTTAGCTGTTAAGTGTCATCCGGCGAAGAATTCTGCCATTAGAATAGGCTTCCTGTGGTAATTCCCATTGCTAGTCTAGCGAACACAACCAGTAATTATCCAACATCTAGCCAAACAGACACTTTCCAACTTATTTTCGGAATATACTATACTTTGATGTGTGTGTGTGTGTGTGTTAATGTTAAGCATGTCAACTCGGTGAACGAAATCGTTCTATTATTTAACACGCTAAATTCGGCAAAGGTCTCCTGGCCAAAGTAAGCAGTCATTATTCCCACTTTTTCTCTGAAACTTGCATCCACCAAAGTAAAGTTACCGAGACAGAATCATTTCTTTCTCGTTTTGCTCTGCTGCTTAACAATAAAGATTTTTGGCTAGTTGGCAAGTCCAACTATCTCTGCATGCGTTGATAACACAGAAAAAATAAAAATACACAAGAGTATTACGACAGCATAAACTAGAAAAATCTCTTTCAACTTAGGCCACTTTAGCTAAAGCAATGGTATCCTATTGGTATTTATGTCAAATGAATAGTGGAACATTTTCAGAATTTTGAAGTCCACTTTGATTCTTAGGCTTTTATGCCAAAAGGTTA
The DNA here is from genome assembly GCA_029291075.1 of Eudiplozoon nipponicum. NCBI lineage: Eukaryota > Metazoa > Platyhelminthes > Monogenea > Mazocraeidea > Diplozoidae > Eudiplozoon > Eudiplozoon nipponicum. Next base: position 114,159 of record JAQBSW010001685.1, on the reverse strand, counting down.
GTTACCCAAAGTAAAAAACAGATGGAAAGTATGCTTCTTTGCCTAAATGAAACTCAAAATGACTACATAAATATAGATTTACCTTCCTGAAGCATATTGTGATCATTTATTAAAACATAAACTCCAGGCGTAGATATTTCTGACCTGACAACGGACGGGTCACACGTGTAATCACAAGATTTCGGAAGTCAATGAACTACAAAATAATTAACCCTCCAAAAACCAACTGATGCTCCAGCAGATTATGAGGAAATTTCTCATCATTTCACGTATCGACATGCGCAGCATCAGAAAAAGAACGGAGGGCGACGGGTGAAGCTAATACTTTAAATGCTGTAATTAAAAAAACGTTGGTTGCGCGGGTCGTGATAAAAATTATTTAAATCTAAGTTGCGAATTTAAAATCAACTTTAATCCTATGCATACATATTTGTCAGGATAAATTAAACATTGTATAATGCAGAGAAGACCATTCCTTGAGAAAAACGGTTTTTTACCTTTATGAAAACTTTATTTGCTATCCAGAACTTGCAACGAACAGGACTTGAACCCGCACACGTCTGCCTCGTAGTCTCATTCTAACATTTGAGCTACCGTGTCGCACACTACACAAAATTTTCAGTTATGTACTAATGTATTCATTAGTCTATCCTTCAAGTGATGTCTATAAAACCATGCTTCAAGTTCATATTATGAGGCAAAATACGACAAAGTAATCCGGAAATTTATCATAGTTTAAACACTAGATTCAATATACACATTCACACATAAAATATGTGAAGAAAGATTCGGGTTTTCGGCATGGGAGGCACTAGAAGAACCAATTCCTATAAGGCGGAATTCCCGAGACTAATACAATGTATCTTGTGCACCGGAGATTCTGTCTAATTACCGCCCACTAAATCATACTTTGATTAGTAAGGGAATGGCGGGAGTAATAGTGACCGATACGCGATAAATCTTCCCAGCCATTAATTTATAACACATGGAAGAGGATAATACATTTCACGAGAGACTGGCGAAATTGGCAGTCTTGTCGTGTTGTACAAACCTTTTTTAAATGATATTCGAAGAATACGCGTTACCAAATAATCATTTAAGGACCTGATCAGAAAAGCTGATGATTAAGTCTATGGCATAACGTTATAAAAGTATATATATATATATATTCTTGCATCATACTTTTTTAAATTGCCATATTCGAAAATTAGAAATTATATAATACAGATCACTCTAATACGATGATCATCCACTTTAATGTATGGATAAAATTAACATCACGATCAGATTCATGCTTTTAATGTCCATGTATTATATGTTAACTATTGTAAAAAAATAAAATAAAACTAAAAATATAGGTAACGATAACGTCACAAAACAACGAAGCATTACAAAACTGGAAAACAAGCATTTTAATCGATTAATTATAAACGTCAACAAAATTAATGTTCCGACAATGCAATCAAAAGTATATTATTTCGATATTCCCGTATTACCGCCAGCTATAATATTTATTAGTACCATTTTTACCTTAAATTATACTGAAAAAAAAACAAAATATATCTCAGAGCCTGGTAGCCGTGCGACAACTATCTAATTACATTTACACAAAATAAGGCTATTTTAGACCATAATTATGTGAGAAAGACGAAGCAAGATAATAAGAGCATCCAAACTAAATCGTGGTAGACGCTAGTAAATCCAGATTTTGTTCATGACAATCTCCTACCAGGGGATTTTCTAGGTCTTGAAGAGAAAGAAACGAACTTCTCAAAAGTAAATTTAAAGAAAAAAATTGGTCAAGGATCAAAAACACATTGATTCCTACCAATCGAGCCTTTCGCAAGCTCAGGATTTTCATGCTTCTCGGAGAGTGTATTAAAAAGTTATGAATGCATTACATTAGAACGTTTTTCGATGAATTTTAGACTGGGGCACTTGGTAACGTAGACTTCATTGTCTGTTGCGATCAGCCATCCATTGGCATGTTGATAATTGATGTTTTCATTACTTGCTTTCTCTGTAAGATCAAAAAATTGGTAGGATTGCTGCAAAGTTGCAAAACCAGTCCTCCATAACAATCGAAATTCAATTGCACATTTTATACGAGGTATAAGAATTCATCCAAAAAATTGATCATTGTTGAAAGTCTTACTCGGTCTGGCAAAATTGAGCACATAAGAAAGTTATGGTTTAAATAAATTGGCCTACTCCCGTTATAAATGCCACTACGAATAAAGTTGCATAAATTTCAGCGAAGTAGCCACCAGTGATTGAAAAAACACGTACATACATGAAGAAAAAGTAACGAAGCAAAACACCCAATGCCAAACCGGAAATCCCAGTGTTTGGAAATATCGTAACAGATTTAAATTATAGATTTATAACGCGAGAATCAAAAATTAGTAAAACAAGCAGACTTAATAAGGAATCTATAAAACGTAAAAGTAGTACGTTTTTTATTGTGAAAATGCACAAATCTTCTAATTTACTAGGTGTATTAAGGTAAAGAAAAAATCATTTATAATTAAAATGAAGCAAGAAAAATATCATCACGGTGTTTCGGAAACACGAATAAACTAAAAAAAAATAGTCAATAAAACTGCAGCATTAAAGTAAGTAGTGCCAAATACAAGCTTTTAACATATTAAGCAGAAACTTAAGGCGAAGAATCATAACACGGGGTGTAACTGGAATTCAAGAAATTTTGCAAAGAACAAGCTTTCTTTCTATTAGCTTAGTCTATCATTAACTATCTCAAGAATATCACTTTCTTGTTATTTACAACTGCTTGGGCTATACAAATGGCGTGAGAGCGATGTCAAAGTTTATCATACTAGATAATCTAACGAAAGATCGGACTAAATATTACTGCGCCCGATAAAAATGAGGGACTTCGCGTTCATTTACAACCCACGCACAACTATAAATTACATAGATATGTGAAAGTAAAACATCTATATATTATGCTGGTGCCACCTTACGCAGTATTAAATTTATTAGTCAAATTCAACAGGTCATTAGACTGGACTTCCTGAAACTACGACTAACAACGAAAGAATGCATTAACTCTTTTGATTTAAATTTCAAACTGACAAAAATAATGCAACAACACTGATCCCGAACTGCGGTTGCCAAGTAGATAAGTTAATTTAACACAAAGTAACTTCGTTCAGATGGCAAGTACTAGAACCAACTGGAACACGTGGTGAATATCCACAAACAATGCTCATTCGAAGCCATCACATGCACACACATAAGAAACCGATCGGTAACCAAACCAAAAGCATTAGCCAAACGTAGCTCTGTTTCAAACTGTACTAAAGTAAGTATTACACTATAACATTTCTCAACACAGTTGATAAAAATGAAAACTAACTAACGCATCAGAGGGAATCTCAAGATTTAGAAAAAGTGATAGCAAAAAAGTTGACGTTCAACAGAGATAAGCAATATCTACAAGGTCAATAAACAATTATTATTTGTGTTTATCTAAGCGTCATGATTAATAGTCCAGTGATCTAAAACAGTCTGCACTTTTGTGCTAAAAGCACTTGATAAACGCATTAAATGCAAGCACATTTTAGCATGTAATCCAGAAGAAAATTTGAAACTTCTGAAGACCTTTTTGAAAATTTATTGAGACAGTGTACAGGCTATCGAGAACTTTAACAATTTAAGCCTGAATATATATAGCAATTTTCTTCTTAAATTTTCGAAGGACAGATAGATTTCGCATGCAAAAAGGGAAGCTTTATAAGTCATTGTGTTACAATCAAACAACATCCTCGTCTAGATCTTCCGAACTCGCAGATAAATCGTGAGACATAGAGCATGAACTGCCAATCCAAAGAAGACAAAACTTTGACACACAGAGACTACCTTGAACATCTATTCGTAAAAACAAGTCAAACCTCTTTAGGATAATAGCGCAGCTCATTAAAGTAAGTGGTTAACAAAATAGAATTAAGTGAAATTTTCTGAAATCAAATTTTAGCGAATTACTGGAACTTTTTCATTTCTTCAGTCGCGTGAGGAAGGAAAGAACATAAAGTATATATATATATATATATATATATATATATATATATATATATATATATATATATATATATATATATATATAACGAGGAAAGGTTTCCAGAATCAACAAGGCTGTCTATATCTGTATGCTGAAGTACACAGCCAGCATAATGGTAAAATTGTTCGCTTGGGCAAAGTATATTGCGAAAAAGGCGGACGTAAACAATTTTTAGACATGTATAAACATACAAGAGATTCACGTGTACAAATTTTATATATCCATGCTTATATCAGGTGAAAAAAAAACAGAAAAAGTTTAAACACCAGACGAAACAATAGGTAACTATTACGAAGTGGGTGGAAGTAGAACATGTCGAAAAATTATCATAACCTATCTGCGGCACCCATAGTTTGGTCGAATATTACCAACGCACATTTCTGCCAGAAAAAATAACTGATGAAAAAACAGATACGGCGTGCAATGCACGACGAATTAGTAACGAACAATAATGCTGTTACACCGACACATGCATACCTCCATTCAACTTATGAAATCCAAAACTAATAATATTTAGAACTGATTTTTTCTGGTAACATTTTTTTGAGAAACGGATCGGTGTCATTTATTATTTAACGATATTCAATAACGCATAAATTAGAAACTAGCATCTCCACAGCGAATAAAAAATGAACTTGGATAATGGTAGCGAAATCAATCAGTTGTCTTCATTGGAACTCCAAAAGATCATCCAGGAAAACTGGGTATCCTACGTACACATGATAAAAAGAATTCTGCCCCATACCTAAGTCAGCTTAGCCAATAAAACAATTAAAATGACCCATAAATTATGATCGGATTTTATATCTAAAAATTGCGGTAAAAGTTTAATAAATAAGTGATAATTGTGATAGCGAGATTGAAAAATAACTGTTAACGAAAAGTTTTAACAAACACAATAAAACATGCTAATCAGAAGCACCTTTTTCAAACAACTCCCAAGTGCACCGCCCATTTTGAAGATGAAATCTTTCGATGTCATGCATTATAAATTTGGAAAATTCAGAACAGTCCCATAATCAGCCTAAGATAATGCAAATTTCACCAGAGATGAAATATGTCATGAAACAATTAGTCAAAAGAGATCCAGATAGCGAAATAATATTGTTCGTGCAAGGATTCTAAACCCACACTGTTAATTAATAGAACCAACAACATGTTCTAGTTGGTAAGAGCAACTCATTAGCCCTCTTCCATAATAAATCAGGGCACGTAGAAAAAGACGCGCTTGTGCATATGTTAAAATGAAATCAAATTTGTTGCTCGTAACCACGTTAGGAAAACACCGAAGATTGATGTAACATTACCAAGCAAGCCTCACATTTAGTCTTCATTAGATAAAAAGGAACTTTAATAAATTAACAGAATTCATAAAATAAAATATAAAACAAGACTATTCGCACAGTAACCTTGTTTTTTGTCGAAAAAGTGATTCCATCACATGAACTAGAAAAATGAAAAAGAGAACCATATAAGGCCCCAAAAAATTGAAGAAGGCTGGCGCTAATTATAGGCAACTTTTGTAGTTATTATTTTTGTAGTAAAGCAAAATTAAATAAACCGACTACACGGAGCATATAAAAATATTAATAAAGCAGCTCATGAGAACCTCTATCTTTTACTAGGCGAAATTCGTAATATAATACTTTAACCGGATAGCAACTTTGACATAATGCTATCATCAATATCATCAACTGCAGTTGACAGAACAATAATGATTTAAAAACTTAATTTGCCCATTTACTAAACATGCAACACCAAGTATGAGCACTAAACCAACTTCATATCCTAAAGGACAGTGCAATAGGGCCAATTAGATAGTTAATGGCGCAATATGCAGTCACTAATCAACAGACGGCAATGCGTTAATCTATCTAGCACAAAGCACTAAGGTGCACTGAACGCAGAAGACAGTGGGTGTATTAACAATCTATTGCACAAGCTATGAAAACAAACCGCTACTAAGAATGGGTGATTTATTATGTTTACAGCCGTGCATTAGAACGAATTTCACAGATATGCGGTAGCGAAGAATGTGCTCCACTGCTGATGTATCGCAGTGCTGTCTCTTTCAATGAAAATCCAAAAATCGAAAACTTACAAATTACCCGGTAACAGCAATACTAACATTGGAAACTGTTCGGAATGTGCACTTACTTGTTTACTTTCCCAACACACGCCACTTAAAGAGATATTAATATATCAGTAGATACAATTTATGCTCAATTGTTAATTGCTATAAACAAATTTAAATATGACTAGGACTGGAATTCGTAAAATTAAACATAAAAAATAAAACTTATCAGTTAGATATTATTTCTTACATACAAATGTGTAGTGCCGAACTTCCTAAAAGTGAATTTTGATAGGAAGAAAGAAAGTAAATTACCTAAGTTGATTCAAAAAATCTTTCGTGAATCAAATTAACTTGTATAGACGTCAGTAATCGTTTAGTTGTTTTTCAGTATTACTGGACACTAAGGAAAATAATATATATATATATCTGCAGGAAATATCCGTAGCTAATAGAAAAACTTAACCATCCACAGCCTGGTAGAAATAAGTCAATAATTCACGAACTGATAAAAAATGTCGAAGCCGTAACCATGTCATAATATATAATCTCAATGCGATACTACAGTAGTTAGAACAAAATGAACATGTCTAATCGAACGTAAAAATAATACTGCATGCATCGCATACAAGTGAGTATACTCAAAAATATTAACCTTACACGCATCCGTGCTAAACATTTCGCAAAACTGATTCAAAATAACGCTCAATTTACAAATCCCGCTTTTCATCTAAATTAGAACAATACGTTGTCTCATGGACAACAATACAGAGAAAGAATCCAGCTGCCGCTGAACAGTAATAGCAATTAATGGAAAGGAAAAAACTGGCCAGAATATCGTAGAAACACTGGGTCAATAAAAAAGTTCAAAGCCATCAGCAATAAGTTGACACAAATAATAGTATATATATGATAGAATATAGATAAAATTATGTTAATGAAGAGGCATTATGGTGCGGAGAAACAGCAAATGAGGCATAATAAAAATTAATTGATGGCTTCAGAAACACCCATGTAAGCTAGAATTTGTTTACTGTTGTGTTTCTTGGGAAAGGTATTTTGAGACTTATAAAATCTCCATAATTCAAACATGCATTAATCGATTTCTAAGTAGATAAAGACTTCAAAGCTGATAGTCAGCATCGACTGTAATATTCGCTAAATTTACATGGTTCAACTGAATATTCAGGCACAAAATCAGCAAAATAAAGAACTGCTGAAAATAAAGTAAAACTAAAAGTAAAACATTTAGAAGCATAAAAGAAAACAAAAACGAAATATCACTCGCCAAAAAGGTTAACAAAAAAGCAATATCAATGAATTATTTAGAATATGGTTACGATCACGTAAATGAAAGCGAACACATCCTTTGGCTGTTCGGTTGCAAATTTTTTGCTGCTTCTTCATTTTCAAAAATAAGCTTTTGTTTCACTATCTCACAGTTGGCCAGCTAATTTGCCATAAATGCTGAAAATTCAAATAAATAAAACAAGCAAAACGCCAGTCAAAACAGGTCGCTGATAACAAGACTTTAATAACACATGTCTAGGTTATTAATAACACATTTAGAGAGTGAGCACTCACTGACTAAATCAAATGGAAACAAACGAAAGTTATAATTGAAAAATTGTTTTTCGCTTTCCATAAATAAATTTCTCGGCTTATCCACACCAAGCTTATTTTTAATTATTGAATGGCTTATTCCTAAAATATAATGGATGTTTTCAACATTATTAAAACAAGGGATCAGCTTATCGCTGACAAGAAGCATTCCCATTTATTCAACAACAAAAAAGTATGCGAACCTGGCACAAACACCAATCCCATTGTATTTAACCAGTTAGTAGTTTAGCTATGTTGTGCGACCGGTCAAATACAACAGAATTCGTGCTTATATCAAGCTTGCAAACTTGATTAACGAATTATTATCACATTCCGCGCAATCAGCGATTGCATAGATGTAAATATAGTTATCGAAGGAAATTCGGTTCTTTCGAAATTTCAGTAAGGAATCGAACCAACAATGAAACATTGTGACAAAGGGCCTTATTAAGCAGTGCTGAAGCAATAACCAGAAACTAACTAACCAACTCATAAAGCATCTATTGCTAAATGATCCAGCAACAAATTATAAATGCTTAAATGTTGTTGTAACTTGCAGTAGCGTTGTTGATTATTTATTTTTCTTCCACTTTTTTCGTGTGCAGGACAACTGACAGCACTCGTAGGTGCACAGTTTATGTCTACGCTTTAATTAAAAGTATTTTACTTTTCCATCTCCTATTAGGCCGCCCATCAGCCGCTTGTCTGAAAATGACGTTGGAACAAGATTTTACAAATTTTCGGAACTTTATCTCCAGTCCCATCTTCAGGGTCGACACCATACTCGCAGGAAAAAACAACTTGTGGCAAATGTGACACATTTTCCACTAAATCCGTCAAAATCTATGATCCCAGGTATAACCCGAATAATCTTTCATTATTTGTATAAACACTTTTTATCTCCCAACATGGTAGACCGTCGTTTGTGTACGTATGCAGGTATAGCGGTTTGTATTTGAATTGTTTAAGAGAAAGGAATCAATCTTTTCTGTTGGAGATGCTGGTATAAATATGTTTAAAAATAATTACTGTAGCAGTACAGCTAGGCATAGCATTGACTATAATGCTTAGGAATCGTTAAACGATAGATTGATGTTTCTAAATTAATTATTTAAATAATAGGACAATTAATGTTATTTTTAGACAGAAAACAGTCCACATTTAAAAAGGCACACACACACACACACACACATATATACACATATATATATATATATATATATATATATATATATATATATATATATATATATATATATACTCGCGTGTGTGTAGCTTAATAAAATATTAGATGTAACTATAGTATTAATTTATTTAAACCAACGCAAATGTTCAACAATTTCACTAACATTCCTTCTATGAAGCTTTTAACTCAACTAAGACCGGTCTATATTACGAGAAATTAGTGGCAAAGTGATTGACTTAAATAGATCAGATTCACAGACAGATGGAGAAAATTAAACTCTACAAGTCACCCGAGTTAGTTATATCTTGCGGTTCAACTGAAGTCGTACAATAAACCAATTACGCTATTTCATTTATTATTATTCATGTATATACGACCTAGATTATATTGCAAAGCTGAACCTCTACTCTACTGTCCACAAATTTAAAACGCTTACCGTAAATTTTATTGCTAAACATTTCATGCATTTTGTTAATTAACGATGCGCCGGTTATTTTTCCACTTTTGATGGTTTTGATTTGCGCGAAAATGATGACAATAGGTTGAATCGATTTTTCTTCTTCTTTTTCTTCGTTTTGTGCTGAAAACGTAATTAAAAAGGTATGAAATGAAACAAAAGGCTCTTTTTAAACGGAATGAAATGAGACAAGCCTGGGACAGTTAGGAAATGATTGTAAAATAACCAAATTAAAAAACAAAATTTGCAAATGTGGAATTTAAAATAACATTTATAGGGTGAAGCAATAAGGAATGTATCGTTCAAACAATCAAGAGCGTGTAAGACGAGCAACTCTACGGCCGGTTATCATTATTCGTGATATTGTGATGACGATAATAATCAAGACGTTTATATAAAAAATAAAAAAACAAGATATCAATGTGGTCAATATTATTATTTAAAAGGATATGTGATGGCGATATATAAGCTTTCAAATTGCACTGGGTATTAGAATTTTACTGTGCTCAAAAATGTAATTAACAGCCAAGCTTGCATGAGGGTGACAACAGTAATTGAAGACCAGGTTGCGAGATTGATATAATCACCAATTCCATTCTATATATATGCAGATGTAAATATAAAATAAGTAGTAAATAATGTAGCGAAGGCAAATCAGACCGGTTTCGTCCTTATTAATAAGTCGTCAAGTACTGTCCAGAATTTATCCGAGGACGGGCACGAACACGGCACATCTTCATAGTCTGTTCTACCCTGCCACAAACTACACACAATTTTCAGTTATATATTAATTTAAGTTTATGGTTAACCTTTCCTTGAGGTGGGGCCAATGTAGCATCACTCTACCTGAAGAAGAGACTAAGCTAGTATATAATTAAAAACTGTGCGCAGTATGCGGTAGGATTACGCATTGGTTAGTCCCACTGAAAAAATATGCCCGGTTTATGATGCGTCCATAGCGAAATTCTGGGCAGTACTTTACGATATACTGGATGAATTGCTTTTGCCACCACATATACTGCTTAGTTTACATAAAATGGGATAGGTGTTTATATTAAGCTCACCACCTTGATTTAAATAGATAATTCGCAGGTTATTTCATTAAAAGAACATTTTATTAGCGCACAGCTATTCATGATTATCACGTATGTTTTTCCTGAGTAACGATATTGACGGTTAATGTAGTTGAACAAAAATTAATTTAGTTATTAGCAAATTTAGCGTTAAAAATCATATTTAAGTTAAGCTCTTCGACTAAATATTAAAGGAAATGGTAATTTATTAAAGCAGGTAATTTAAACAGCAATCATGTGCTACCAACTCTAAATGGGTGATATAGAAGTTTTATAGACCACACAACTATGAACTGCTAGTTATGCAAAATTGAATCATCTAGGTGTAATGCCATTTACGATGAATGATTAAAAAAATTACTTCGAGGAAGATGGAAGATATTTTGGTTTATCAGGTAAATAGATACGTTATTATCATTTAAATATTTTTAATCTTAATTATTTTACCCGAATATTAAAGTCATTTCCGTCTCTTTTCGTCAGGAATGTGTTTATTCTGTAGCCATAACCAAAAGTCATAACTAAAAAAGCTAAAAATGGTATTTATCTATCAATTTACATAGTAACAAAAAGGCACGGAAATTGAAATGAATTTTGGTGTCGAATCTCGAGCATGCAAACATTTGATTACTTATAACATGGATGATTTCACTGTGCACATAAAACATTTTAAATTATTATCCACGTGGTGTTGAATTATGCCTAAATTAGTTTTCCTTACTAAAGATAGTATCGTTCTTGTGGAAATGAACGAATATGAAGTGTAGCCTATGACAACAGTCAAATGCAACTGCCAAGTTCTATAGCAATGCGTAATATAATAATAATAATAATTATTATTATTATTATTATAGCAGGATTTAAAAGCATTTAATTGAAAGGATTTTGCAGAAAAGACGTCTTGGTAAAATTCGGTTTTATCACAAAAGCACAAGAACAGACTATTTTTAAAATTTAATTTGTAACTTACAATATCGACATCTTCAAGATCACTAATATCAGAACCAATTGGTCCCATAGACGGCGGTTGCAGGGTAGCTACAAAAAATAACAACAAAAACTTGTTACAGTCTAATTGTGGATAATTAAATACAAGAGCAAACACTTGACAAGCTCAGGCAAGGAAAAAAATGTTAGATTGCTAATTAATACAAGTGTAAATTTCAAGACTAACCTGAAGAACCGGGACCCGTTTGAACTTGCCGCTTTGGTGATCGAGAAATAGGAGAACCGTCTACAGTAATTTAAAAAAAATCGTAAACGAAACTGTTTTGAGTAAGAAGTTCAAAACCGAGAAAAGAGAATACAGCCGCGCATTTACAATGTGCACTCCAAAGACCGAAAAAACTACATTTCAAAAAATAGAAAATTTAAACAACAGGAACCCACCTTTGACATCAGAAAACACAACAGCGTCGTGAGCGAATCCTATCTCTTCGGCTCGGTCATCGGCATCATCCTCAGACAGAGTGTGCTCCGCCGGCGGATATAATTCTGGGTGCAGTTTACGCTCTACTTCTTCTCGGTATTGAGCTAATTCATCGTCAGTCATGCGTTCGAACGGATTCTTGTGCTTGTAAAGACTCTGTTAACGAGAAAAATATTCAAAAAAGGAAAAAAAGATAACTTCAATATAACGTGTATAACCCTTTAGTTTAGAAAAGCGCATTTACTCGGACAACCAAGAATAAAACATGAAACAGTCTGTGTTAAATGGAACGAACAGAACCCATTGGGATGCATTTCGAGCAACAAGGAATCTATCAACAATAACAGCAATATATCATGAGAGCGATAAACTTGCTTTTGGCTTATTCTAGAACCCACGTAGGCAACCTGGTTCAAAGAGTCGCAAACGTGGACACACCATCTCTTAACCAATCTACTGAAGTAAATTTTGACACAAGCCTTGAACAACTTTCAAACCGAGTGACTGCGCACTAGCTTGCTAGCTTAGCCGTGAGTCTGCTGCCAACCACACGAGGGAATGCATTGATTAGGACCATGTTTACGACTAATAAAGTCGCAGAAGGGTTAGACAACCAATCTCGTGGCATAATAGCACTCTTACCTCACAATCAAAAAGATTTGAATAAGCTCATATCTGAGAAGCTTAGTAATAAACAGAATCCAGAGACGAAACCTGATAGTTTATTATGAAGGCGTAAGCTCTAAGGGCCCCTTCATGTAGATCTAGATCCCCGTTCGTTTGTTTCTATTTATTTTTCTTCAAGAGAACAACCACAGCGAGTAAATCTACATTATTTTTCGTATCCTATTTTAAAAACAAATTACACCTACAGAGTACAGATTTAAAAACGACATCACACAAACGGAGATCTAGGTCTTTTTCGAGGTTAATTCTAAAAGATCTTATGCTAATTAGGTTGAATTACCAAAACATCTCTATCGCGCCCTATTTGCTGCTAGATGTTTAGAAGATTTCAATCATTTAAGTCTCCTGGATGGTAAATGAACAATGCGACGTAACTAAGTGTTCATTCACGATAGCCAGGCTAGTTCTTCTGGGAGTCCGGGAGTTGCTTCTGCAACCTGGCAGACAGTGTTTTTTGTCAACTTAACGACTGCAATAAAATATTTCGTAAAATTTAAAAATTCTGTTCTTCGCTGACAATGCATCATGCTGTTGTCCTCATTCGACAATTCAGATTGTAGCAACTTAATCTTTAAAGCTCATTCCATGTTGAAATGTAGGTCTATGGTCAAAATCAAGTGAACATAAGTACGAAACATTGTAATGACTTAATTGAGTTGCAAATAGGCGTACAATACTGACAATGAACGTGAACGCATTAGGTCATAGCCAATATAAATAGTACATCGTGAAACTACATGTCGATGCACCAATAACAGCACGACCACGAAATAACGCAAGGTATTATACGATAAAACTCAGAGGAAGTTTGCCGCTGTACATTCGTGGTGGTTGAAAACTATTGATCAGTAAAATTACGCGTCACGCAGCTGATACAACCGGGCGTGCATTTATATAGTCACATCACATATGCATACAAAACATAATCTACGTGCAATACAACAACAATCAATAAAATATAACTGTTAGATTCCGAAGTATTCATCGGCAATGAACATTTAAGGTAAAAGCAATTTGAACCAACCTATTCACATGCATTAAAGACAACGAACAAATGAATTCAAAAATAGTCCTAATACGTAAGTGAGAATAAGAATGCAATTGTAAGTAAATGACAGAAAGACAGCGACTGAAAGTCGCAGAGATGCTAATTGAACGAGAGACAGAAAAATAGCCATTAATTACGTGAAATTAAAGCTTGCGTTAACTACGTGTGAATACAGAATATCTAGATTTAGGAAGTTGGAAAAACGATTAAAGAGCCTGAATACAAACATAAAACGAAAACTACAATGATAATAATTATATATATATATATATATATATATATATATATATATATATATATATATATATATATATATATATATATATATATATATATATATATATATATATATTTGTGATTGTGGTTTCTTGTATGGCTAAGTTACAAGACGCCAAAACAAATGCCACTTTCAAATTCAAGTCGCGACAATTCTGGAAGCTGATTATGAGTGCCAAGTTGATAAATTGCAGTTGAAATGTGCATTTATCGTTTCGAAACAAAGCTCCAAACCAATACTAGCTCTGGTTATAATAAAACTCGTAACGTTACAGGAGGAAAAAATCTGAAAACAGACAGAATATGATAAGTGGATTGAACGCCTTAAGGGAACCTGCATCAGTCCCGATCCCCCAATGTATTCTTCTACCAAAAATGTGGAATCACAAATGGAAGTTAGAAACACGCAATAAAATCTTATATATTAAACGTCGTAAAGCTGCAGGCCCCGATGATCTGCTTTCAACCTTATTGAAGAACGATGTTAACAATCTATAGGACGTTGACTAATATTTTCGTACTACATAGAATGAATATATAGGCAATACAATTCCCATCTTCAAAAATGGTAATCTGAATTTATTCGACCGATTCAGTCGTATATAGGTAAGTTGTTTTGATTATATTAAAATGACCAGTGCTTACACAATTTTTATGCAGACATTTCCAGTCAAGCACTATGTACGCGAGACTACTAGAACTGAATGTGAATAAATTTTGGTTTCCATATATATGCATTGTTGTTCGACCCTCGCAAATCAGTTTGCCGTCGTGCTCTGATGATGACCATGGAAGGTTGAAAAGCAACAGTCCGTGTGACTTACAATAGTTTTGCTATGAAGGAAAAACTTCTTAAGAAATCCTTGGGCTGCCGTTCGACAATAACACTAGTACCACAAAATGCCAAGTCGAATCCTAGCACGTATGCATCGTAGACGTTTGCTGCTATCAAGGCAGAATATGACTCAACAGTGGCTTAACTTCGATGAATTGGAGTAATGTAGAAGCGCAACCTCCTAGACTAATGACATATCATTACATATATTTATTAGTACGTGTCTTTTTAAAACTTTTTGTGATTAACACCGTTGTTTGATAACGATCAGTCCAATTTGTTAACGTATACTTTGCTGAGGTCATTGCAACACTCCCGGGAGTTAACATCAGTGTCGGTAGTCAATTTATTGACCTGGAATACGTTGACAATTCTGTTTGGTTAGCTCCAGGAAGCCATTAAATGCTTTCAAGAAGGGTCCATTCTATAGTCTAAAGCTAAACAGCTTGAAAATGCTTGTTTTTTTATATTTTTGCTCCAGATAATAAGAACTTGCTGATCGGAACCCTATTACCAGTCATCAACAGTTTGCGAACCATAGTAACGCCAAGCGAAGTGGGCTTATGAAGATATATCCAGACGTATTCATCATTCCCAGCTATACAAAAGCCAAAAGTAAATTAAAGTTTCACTACCATAAGTGAAAAAGAATATATAAATAACAACAAATAATAATTTACACACAAATTATTAGTGGAATTTACGAGAGAGAGAGAGAGAGAGAGAGAATAACTAATTACTATGAGTATATTTATCAAGATAACTCAAAGAAGTGAGACAAACTAAACCTCTCCACAACACCATTATGGCCAAATCAGCATTCGGGAAAGGCAACATCAGCAATACAGCTTCCTTGCGGCTTCCACTGTATAACGTCACAAAAAACTGAACCGCGCAGCTAACTTTGCGCTACTAAGAAAATAAAGTTGCGAAGATGATTCTACTAGACGACTGCAACAAGATCGCCACTAAGCTCAATTCGATGCCATATCGCCAAGGGTTTCCAACCAAGAACTATGATGCGCACATGGACCCCATCCTGGCAGACGAGTGGGTCCTACCCAACCCAAATTTAATGTAAGTGACTTCAACTGTTTCTGCCCATCTTTTTTCTTACGTTAATATGGTGCTCTACTGGGAAAACGAAATGAGGTCATACGCAAAACGTAGTTTTATTTGTTTTTCTAACGAGGAGCACTTGTGGGCCGATCCTAAAATACGTCTACGAATGTCAGCGTTGTTTATTCGTTGGTGATAACCAACATGTGCTATACTTCTCAAGCACCGATGGTCGAAAGCCTATAGACGTCTAAAATCATAAAATTTAAGAGGCCAAGTTTCACTAGCGTACAGTTAAACTGCGCGTACAGATGCATTGTGAACACGACCTTTAAGGCAAAGTGAAATACCCGTGTTTCTCCATATATGGCAAAGGTTCGAGAAAGCTACTTTAGCTTTCGCGATTCTCATTCTCACCTCGTTAAATATATTACCTAAGTTATTGATAGAGTTCCTAAGATATGCAAAGCTGTCAACTATGTCTAGATCTTCATTCTAGCGGTCCCAACGCTGCAATGAGTGGTGGGTGATCCTGTAAAAGTATCTTACATTTAGAGTGTGCGAATTTCATACCGAGACAGAACATCTGCTAACCCATTCAGGGTGGTCTGAGCAGCATCTCGATTGTCAAACAGTACGATATAGTCTGCGTAGTCAAGATTTACTAGTTTACCGCCCTGGAGAACTTCAACACCTGCATCCGGAGTGTGGAAGGGCTGTTAATAATAGCAACGATTACAAAAATTAAACAAAAAGAGGGAAAGTGGACAACCTTGGCGAACACAACTGCTGGTTGTAAAGTTGTGCGTTAAGTCGTAGACCTTAGCGCGATCAGAAGTATTTGTGTAGAGAGCGCGAATAATATTTTTTTTAATTTATGGACACACCACAAAACATGGAATAAGACATTGTGATCCACCAAGTTAAATGCACCCTTAAAGTCTAGAAAGACGGCTATTGTGGGACGGTGATGCCTCCGTTCAAGAACGTGCCTTAACGTAAAATAGTATCTATACAACCTCGTCATAAGCGGAACCCAGCCTGTTCTTCTCTAGTGTGATTCGTGTGAAGCGCTAAGACGACGTAGGATAATCGAAGATAATAACATAGACACCACTGCAGTCAAGCTTATACCACAATTGTTATATCATGAATTAGGATTGCCTTTTTTGTAGGAATGATGGTCGACTCATTCCAATCAAGTGATACGGTTTCCTCATTCAATGTAGTAAAAAAAGTACGCTCCAGAAGTTATATCGCCACCATCCTTAAATAATCCTGGAAGAAAAAATCATCAGGGTCTGCGGCTTTGAGACGTTTAAGAGATAAGATTGCATTCCGTACTTCTAACTCAGATGGTTCTTCGAGACTAACATTCCGCACTGTTGATGCGGGGACGCTTTCGGGAATCGGAACTGACGGGGGTGCCCAGGAAAATTGATCTTTGAAGTGTTCAGCTCACATATCAAGACGACTTATTTTATAGGGTATTAAATGGTTGTCACTATCATTTATAGTTTCACAAACTTTTAATTTTCTCGGACCTGTTGCGCAAATAAGTTTGATCAAACAGGGACTATTACCTGGTGCGAGCGCTACTTCCATTTATTCAGCCTTTCTGGTCCAAAAGGATTCCAGATCGATTTTAGACTGCATTTAAGTCGTCGTCTTATACTGCGACGCGTATTATTATGAGCCGACCAAGGTGGAATTTGGAGCCTTGTTTCGAGTATCCGCATAGATTTTACAGAGAGGCGATTATTTCTACGGTACCTGCAATGTCACATACAGTAGTACCTGTATTGTGCATAGTGTAACTTATCTTGGACTAAAGTATATTTTGGATTTTCGCCATCCAGACCAGTTAGATTGGCCTTTAAAATATTTTCATAATTTTTTTCAGAAGGTCGGTTGTTCGAGTTTGCCTACATCAATTTGGATATTATTCGCGATATCGTACATACAATAAAAGTACACTTAGTTAGGGGAAATCTAGAGTCGATCGGTAAATAGCACCCGATGGAGAAGCCTGTTTAATTCTGCTTTATTAGTAAACTATTCTGGCACAGCGTTGGAGATCTTTATCAACATACTCTGTAATAATGAATGCTAACTATATGATTATTAAAAACAACTGCATTTATTTGAATTACTATAATAATGAACTCCTGATTGTTAAAGTTTTAAATATTAACTCGCTAACAATTGGTTAAACGGCGTGAAACACTGCATAAATAAAATTCAAGAAATGCGTCTTATGAACGACTTTATGAAGACAGCAAAGTAGAAGCAGAAGCGAGGCGCAACATATCATTAAATTACCAGAATCTGATAAGATAACAAAATGTGGTTAAACAGAAATGTATGCAACGAAAAAAAGCAGAGAATAAATATTAAATGCCAAAAATGTTAAATTTAATAAAATGAAAAATCTTATTAAAAAATAATGCTTTCATTACAACAAGTGCATCGAATTTGCAAATATTTACATCGTAAATGTAGGCCACATGACGCATGTCTCGGCGAATAATGCCTCGACTGGCTGCCTTAACGGCCATTGGACCAGTACCACCTTTTCCGAGACCTTCCTCGCGAATTCGACGTAGCTCATCAGAAGTCAACGAGTCAAAAAGACGTGATTGTGGTCCGGCGGATTTGGTGTCAAAGTAATACTTGTTTTTAACCTGAAATAAATATTTCATACACCGTGAATGATTGTACAGCCAGATATAACAAAAAATTGTACGATATAGCAATAACAAAGATCAACAGATCACACTTAAATTATAAAAATGTCAAACCCAAGCCAATATTATATTAATTACAGGTTAGTTTTGGCAATTATACGTCTTATCCAAGAAAGTATTCTCGTTCGCAATATTGGCATTACATCATGGCTACACTGCGATCATATGGCCGAAGGTAAATTTGTTTTTATGCCATCAACAAAATCGATGAGAACAGCCTATTTTAGCTTCGAGTGGAAAATAATTGCATTGCTATGATACCGGCAGGATTCACAATAACTCTACAGAAACAAGCAACACAATTATTCATTACATGTAGTCTATTGAATTAAAACTTTGCGTAGATTATATATGTAATACTGAGATATTCAAAAAATGCACACACAAAGCATATATTGCACAAAAACAAATCACAAGCACCCTTCATAAATAAGCATGTTTAATCACGATACTTCTTTAAATTTAGCTGAACATTCATGGTATTTGGCTATATATGTAAGATGTCATTATAAACGCACATTCAAGAAACAATTTAGGTTACGCCCATAACAATAGAAATTTCTGACTTGACAACCAGCGATTCCTAGCTAGTCAAGCCAGTTGCGATATCATGAGTCTTACGGATATTATCGGAATACAGCGATACCCTTCTGTGGTGAGGGGACATCACTTGTACCAAATTCCCAAGAAACTCCATGAAATGTGGAGCCGGCTTATCCTCCAAAAGGAGTCAGCCGCAGTAAAGTAAAGTAAGTAAAGCCTCACGTTCAGTTTCAATGTGCAGTTCACACTGAATTTCCAACCGATAGTAACAGAATGAAAGCAAGCGCGCCAGATACTAGGCAAACGATTCGTTTGCCAAAAATATCTAACGATTGGTGCATCGAAATCAAAGTCTCCGAACAGATTGTGCCTGTTTGCCCCGGGTGACAGGCTATTTAGGAGAAGGAAAGGGGACTTAATCATCCCACCCACTATTAGTGTTGACTACTGTTCTGCTTAATCCAACACAACACTGTTATTAATATAACAGTGAAGCACAAGATTTTATAAGACAAGGTTTTGGTGTCTGGAGTAATAATTTTATTTTTAATAGCATTAGCACTAGAAATTGTTTACTATTATTATATAAACTAGCAGTGCAAAATAGCATACAAGACTTTGTTAGAACATTACAGACGAAAGCATGATGAGGATCAAGATTTAACATAATGCATGAATTACCGATTTCTGTTGATTTTTAAACTCTTTAGGATTATTGCCTTGTGGCGCATATTGGTTGAAAGCAGCCGTCAGCGATTGCGCGAAATAACCACCCGTTGCCGCGTTCAACGTGATTCCTAATGATGCGTTGTTTGCTTGTCCCATTAAAAGAGCCGTTCCAGTAGGCGGACCTCCAGCAACGCCCAAAGGCACAGCTGCAGGAGTCAGTGGATGGAAAGGTGTTGGCGGAAGAGGAGCTCCACTGGCCAGACTGTTCTGCAGTACTGCTTCTCTATCAGAGACCCAGTGGGTGACTGGCACCAAATCTACAGATTCGTCGTTCATTCCCATGTCAGCCGAAGTAGCAGATGGCACCTCTCGATAAGCCAGAGTCCGAGTGTAGCTATTCGGAGTGTTAAGATAAAGACGACCCGGTTGTTCTGGCCAACAGCGACGCAAAGTTCTGAAGAGACCAGTTAAGAAATAAGATTAAATGAAATATACTTAAAGGCTATATATATATGGCATACAATGCGCTGCATCGATGGGGTACAAGACGAGTCGCAAGACCCTGAATCAAATGCATTCTGTTTCAAAACCAAACCGCGGAAATCATGGAAACCACTTAATAAGTGCAAAATGAAGTTGAACTCCGTTAAGTTGGTGATATGCATGTGCTTGAAGCAAGCAATGAGGGTAAAGCGCATGTGAAGTTCGCCAGCCGTAAAGAAATCATTAACTGACTAGAAAGGAGTCCTCATATTTCAAAAAACAATCGAAAAATTATACTTAGGATTAAGCGGTGCACAAGAACCAGGTGTTTTCGGGAAATCCACTGTGTGCAGTTTATCTGTTTTTCTTCATTAAAAAGAAGATTCGTCAGTCACCGTCCTCCAACAATCTCTGGAGTGCTTGAATTTGAGCAAATAATCTTACGCATTTGAAATAACCAAAACCATATAAAATATTTAACTTGTGAAAAACATTCGGTCTCAAATACCAGAATACTAGGTCTTATCAATATTTCTTTTAAAAATCTAGTAACAAAGGCTATGAATATCAAAATGTATACCGTAATTTTGGAATTCCAGAGTCCGATTCATCTCCAGACATCCCATCATCAGAAGCATAAAACTCCGATATGGCACAAGCTAGTGATGAGGCTGCTGGTGGAATTTCAACACCATTTTCACGAAGAATAGCCGAAAGTTGTTCCGGCGGTATGACACCGTCACGAGGCATTGTCGATGCTTTATTCGCAAAAACCATAGTCTCCTGATTTTTTTCCAAATAGGAGTTTATGTTAGGTGCAAAATAAAAAGTAATTTCAGTTAAAATTCAACAAATAAGAAAAAATATCTCTGATATAAACAAGCTCTATCATAAAATGATTACTACGTGTTCTTTACATTAAATATAATCGTCCGCCACAAGATAAAAGGGAGAAGTTAAATAGTTATGAAAATATTTCTTTTAATAAGTGCGTTATTTTCGCACAAGTTTAGAAATTCTATGCGAATCATACCTTTCAAAGCCACGCTATTTAAAATATAATACAGTGAGAAAAGGGTCATTTCGAGAGATATAATATCAAAGGAACAATCCCTGACACCGAGTCCACACTGCTCTAGACAATGTATCTAAATTCACCGAATTCAAAAATATTGGCGAAATTTCTACAATAACATACACTAACTGGTCGAAACATTATAACCCCATGTATTAAAAGTGAAACGCTCTAAATCGTTTTACTATGCTGCTACCAGAAAATATTTGTTTTCTATTGTTAGTGAGTCTAATTTTAAAGTAAATATTGTTAAAACGTTGTTTTTAACCTAAAAATAACTTCCATTTCTGTATTTTTTGTAATTAAATTATTTTACATTTGGCTGATGATAGGATTAAGAACACTTTAATTTCTAAAAAGTAATTTTTACACATGCGAAATCTCATTCCGTTCAAAATTGTGTTTGCGTAAGTTACTAAGAGGTAAGGACACAAAGGAATTTATGCATAGATATGCAAAGGTATTTAAGGGTACCCAAAACATCGCACGTATAATAATTTAGAGAAATATTACATACATGAATATTGTGGATATTGATCAAATCGTTGAGCTCAATGTCGGGTGGCCAAAGATAGGTTTTAACGTAAGCAAGATTAATATACGGAGAATAAATCAAATTGGGCAACAAGCTCTAGGCCGTACGTTGGATAAATTAGACATTTATATGTTGGTCTTGTTTGTGAAGCGATACAGTGAAAAAACAAAGCAGTTGCAATGCCGTTGACACCATATCTTAAAGTTGACTTAGCTTAAGTTGGACTGAGAAGAAGTCTATGTTTCCTTCTCCATCAGAATTAAATATTTATATTCATAATAATTTAGCTTTAACAATTTTTTACTCAGTCCATCCTTTGCGAAGCAAGGTTTCTACAGCCACAGCCCTCATTTTTACCAATATTTCGGGTTCCAGTCCCCGTTGTTAACGACTGTTTCATTCAATACGCTATTTCTCGATTTAATTTCAATAGATAATATAATCAATCTTGTCAAGATATTACAACCACATATTACATATAAAAGTCTACAACCATACACCGTAAATTGTGCCTTCGGACTCTACTGTATGACGCACAAGATAAGATTAATTGACGTATCCATATTTGCATGCAGTTCTGTTTTCCTCATCTTAAGAGGCCACAGAAAAACGGTGGTCCAAGAATGAGTTCAGTTTTCGCCTCGAGCATGGCCAATAAGTTGGAACAAAAGAAATATGATTTAATGACTAAGGTTAAACTATACAACCTTTATTTTGGTACATTTTGGGTCTTTGATAGACATACACATACCGAAGAATAGTTTAATAAATCCAATGAATAGTATCCGAATGATCCTTATACAATTGAAAACGAGGAGGATACTCTAGATTATTTGATTGTGTTGCTTTAACGAAGAAATAGTGAAGTACCGTGCAAATCAGTTTTCTATATGTGTATCAATAAAGAATACCTTCGCGACTATTGCTTCAACGTCATATAGCAATAACAAGAATGACAAAAAACAAGATTTTAAATAAACAAGTGATAATAATAACAAAAAATAATAATTTAGTCGAACAAATTATGGGGGAGGATCTAATTACTATGAGGAAATTTGCCAAGATAACGCACAGAAAGGAGACAAACTAAACCTCTACGCAACATAATTATGGCCAAGTCAGCTTTATGACAAGAACACGTTAGCGATACAGCTTCCTTCACTGTATCACGTCATAAAAAACCAAAATCTCGCAGCTAGTTCAACTCAACTAAAAGACAAATCACTATTGAGTTCGACTTGATGATCTATCGCGCAGGGTTCTTAGCCAAGAACTAAGGTGTAGACGTGGACCCCATCCTGACAGGCGAGCGGGTTCCATACTACCACATATTAGAGTGTAGCTGACATTACTTTATACCGCCAATTCAAATTTGTCCACCTTGTTTCTTACGCCATATTCTTTATTGGCATGTGATTCACACGAATCCCTATGATGGCGTAGGATAATCTAAGTAAATAACCAAAAATACGATTGAAGTCAGGCTTATACCACGATGGCTATAATACGAATTACGATGGCTTCTTTGAAGATATGACTGGTGGTCGATTCACTGCAAGCAAGCAGTAGTCATTCTATAAAGTAAAATGTTAGCCAACGCTCCAGAAATTATGTTTCCACCATCCGTAAACAAGCTCGAAAGCAAATCATTGTGGCCTGCACTATTGCGACGTTTAAGAGATAGGATTGCAATCTGTATTAAAGACTCTGGTGAGAGTTAGAAATGGACGTTCCACACTGCCGATACAAGCATGCTTTATGGGATTGGGACGGACAGAAGAAGAAAGATCTTTGAAGGTTTAGCTCACCTATCGAAGCGACTTATTTCATCGGTGATTACATGATTGTTTTTATCATTTGTAGTTTCACTAAATTAAAATTTTCTCTGACCCTCTACGCCAATAAGTTGGAAAAAACAACGGCTATTACCTGATGCGAACGATTCATCCAGCTATTCAGCCTTTTTGGTCCAAAAGTATTTGAGCTAAACTTTTAGACGGCGATTAAGTTGGCGTTTAACAATTCTAGTAGTATTATTATAAGCCGAGCCAGCGAGAATTCGGCACATAGTCTAGAATATGGAAGCATACAAGGCTACATACTAGCATTGCGCCTAGCGGAACTTTTCTTCTTTCAAAGTAAATTAGAAGTTTTATAACCCAGACTAGCTAATTTTGGCTTTAGAATGTTTTCCTATTTTAGTCGGAAAGACGGTTGTACGAGTCAGTTTACATTTATTTCAGATTTATTCTTATGTATTTTTCCGGAAAACTTGAGTACAAATTTACAACGGCTAGGTG
>JAQBSW010001685.1:0-87500 GCA_029291075.1 Eudiplozoon nipponicum | reverse complement strand
CGTGAATACTAAACTTCACTTTACAATCTTTCATTTATATACAGTCTGGGTTTTCATTTGATTATTTGGGTGGCAACAAATCAGACTCAGGTTTACTTCTATTTCTTGTTTGAGCTGATTAGTAAGTGTGTAGGTGTTTGTGTCTGTGTGTGTGTGTTCCTCTTTGCATGCAAAGGTTTTTCTTACTGTATTGCAAAGAGATGTCTGAGATCTGGCAATTATTGTATTGAAGGCCAGAAATATACTGTGTAATATTCGAAGGCAATGAACCCTAAATAACACTCGTAGTTTAGGTACATTAACACGCAAATTTAATGCAGCTAAACATCGAGTGTTATTTAGGGTAACACACTTGCCTTTACCAGTAATCAAAGAGAAACAGCCGTTAATGTCGATTTCAAATATAATTTACCAATATACATGCGCAAGTTGTCGATCAACTTACGTAGGCCGATCGACCAGACGGCTAATTACTCGAATGAGAGAACATTGTAACTTAAACGCCTGTTTTAAATCAAATGGTGAATACACGTCTGCTATTGCGCAACACATAATCGAAACTTCGCACGTGTTCTCCAGACGTAGCATCCAAAGTAATTACTAAATGCAAAAACAAAAGGGAGCTAGCCACATACGAAGCCTTATGGATAAAAAAATTGCAGCCGGATTTATGTAAGCAGAAGCACGTACAAACAATGAGCTTGAACTGGATGTGACGCGCGCAATTGATTGGTTTCCGTTTTTCACACTCTCTCTATGTTAACATATTTCTATCTTGTTTTGCTTTCCAATTTATATATAAAGATATGTTCATTAGTAGATATTTGAGAAGACAATGTGAAAGAAACGTTTCTTGTATCTGATAATGATATGTGCTAATAATTACATCTACGCTTGCATCTTGAATTTTTATTTTTAAAGCTCAACATATCACACTTCATTTGGTATATTAGTATTCCATTAGTTAAAGACAATCCAAGTAATAGTTGAATGCGATTGTGGGGCCCATATTATGCGCCGAATATAAAATAGAAGGTTAAACTAATACAAGTTATGCGGAGAAACTATGCATATATAAACATTACAATAATAAAACACAGAAAAACTTACAGGTCTATACAAATGACCCGTTCGATAACCGGCATTGTCTAGATGTCGCATCATCGCTTCAAATTCCAATTCTCCAAGACGCCAAGGCATTACATCATCGGTCTCTCCAAAACCTGAATGGCCACCACGTGACACCAAAGTGTTGCCCGCTCGTGGACTACTTGGTCCAAGTGGACTGCTTGCTCTACTGAGAATGCGTCGTTTCGCAGAAGCAATACGAAGCATTGTGTTTTGTGCAGCAGTGGCGCTACTAAGGCTAACATCAATACCACCCAAATCAGATTGACGCCAGGCATCAAAAGCTCGTTTTTGCATGCTTTCATCGGGCAGCACAAGATTTTCAGCATCCAGACTAGTCAATAATAGTTGCGTCTTACATGCCTATAAAAAATTTACCTTCAGCTATTATTTCAATTATTAGGAGATCAAAAGATTTTTCGCGTATTGCATCAACCTAACAAACAATATATATATATATATATATATATATATATATATATATATATATATATATATATATAAAGATATATATATATATATATATATATATAAAGATATAATCTAAACATATCCGAAGTTAGCAATTACACTTTGTCTACTTGACAAGTTTCGCTCTTCTTGGGTACATGCCAATAAAAGTCAGCTTTTACCCGTCAGGAAAATCAATATTTCCAATGAATATATTTAAAACAAGACATAAAACCAACGTCACAATTAAATAAATAAAGCAGATGGAAAAATTGTTAAAAGCTTAATATACTTATATTAAACTACAAGCAAAGACAAAAGTAATTCAACTGCGATATGTATTTGACCGACCTCAAATCATCAAAACTGGTATCAATGTTTTAGTATAAAGCCAAACCCGACCAACTGCGGATTGAGCACCAATAATTTAACTGCACTAGCAAAAACCTGAAAACTGCTACACACACGAGATTACTATTATTACCGTTATTAGCATCCGAAACAGCACAATCAGAATGGCAATGAACTCCAAAAGCCACGCATTCTGCGCCTTCACAAGTGGTAAAGAAAGAATCTAGACCAATTTTAAATGTCAGACGACATAATTTAAAACAAAAATCCGTAGATGCCATAGCCTAGTCGCAAAAGCGTGGACAAATTATAAATCGACCAAGAAATATTTATACCTCAAGCATTCTCATTTATACATGAGACTTACCACCACTCGCACACACAACCCAGAGGTGAGAACGAAATTAACTGCGTAAGACTCGACCAATGAAAGTAAATACATAACTCAATAAAACTAAAATCCAAAATTGTAAATCCAGTCGCACAACATCGCAATAATACCGCCAGTTGACAAACTATCGTCTATCATCATATGACACAACATAAATAACATTAAAATAAAGCGGGAGTTCATATTTTTCGATACGCTTCACACAGTGCACCCACGAATGAAATTATAGACAATCAGACGAAGTACAAGCACGACCATGTGCAGCTAAAAAGAAGGAAAAAGTTATTTCGATCAAAACTACTAACATAACAAATCTAAATATTATACACACAAGCACGTAAATAATCTGTAAAGGTCAGAATTTCCGAACACCGTAGCCATGGGAGCTCCGTTATATTATTCCGATCATAAATGAAAATGTGCCGTTTTGAAAACACTAATGAAAAATTAATATGCGCTTTCTACAAGAGATATGAAGGAAATCCACTTTTCTCATTAAAAAACCAACAATCCCGAGGAAAACTAATAAAGTTCATGCAATCAATAAATGCAGAGGAGGTAAAGGAAAACTTTCGTAGTACTCTTCCAATAAAAAGAAATTTTATCAGAAGCAAGAGGAAAATCGAAGCGGTTCTTGTATCTGATAGGATAGCTTTTTTATTTGCACATTGTAAGGCTACTGTGAATTTTTTAAGACTAACATTCCAATGGAAAAAATAAGCTTGTTTTTCGGATATCCAACTTATCTACGTTAATGGGACAGTAAATTCGTTGCAAAAGCATCACATCAGAATCCGCAACATGATATTTGATAAAAAACGGGATATCAATTCAATAAGATTTTAAACAACCATCATATCACGAAGTAGTTCAACCAGCTGCATAGGACAGGAAATTGGAATTTACACAGTGAGATTTTAAAAGACAACTTTCAATATTTCTTATAAGCAAAATACAACAATTCCGTAGCCAGGACGGTAGTGTGTAAGACCTTTTAACTCCTCTCGGGGAATTTCATGGTTATGAGGCCTACTTATCTAAACGCGGGATTCAGTCGCCCGATTATCAAATACTTATTCCGTAATGCGGTTAAAAAGCATAACGTCAAAGAAAAGAAATTAGTTTGTTGCTAAAATTACATCCATTTAAAGCACAACAGCGCCATGAATAACAAAAAGATTTCAAACCTCACCTGGACTACATTTGTAGCATAATGCCAGGCTTCTTCAACAGTTTCTCCAAGTACAAGAACACCATGACCACGCACAAACAGCACTCGCGCCTTAGGACCCAAGACTGCGGCTACAGCTGCAATGTTCTTAGTTAATGCTTGCATGATAGTATCAGCTATGTGCCGAACACTGTCCCCGGTACTACTTTCCTTTTGTATATTACCACCATTTTCTTGCGAAATATCTCCCAGCTTTGCTGCGTTGGCCTCTCCATTTTCTACAGTGGGTTTCTTTTCAACATTAGGCACTCCAATTGGCGTATAATCAGACCAGTAGGCCACTGGACCAAGAATCATTGCCGCTTGGCACAGTGGCAATAGGCCAGATTTCGTTATAGAAACCTGATAAATTAATTGACAATGAAAATAAAGCAAATAAATTACTTATAGACAACTAGAGTATTCATTTAGTGTTCATTTAGGACCGTTGGAATAAACCAGTCTGCATGGACGAAATGTATAACCGCATGCGCACAGGGGGTTTGTGCTTACTGACGAACCATCAGAAGGAGCCCGTACTACGTCATATATCCACCACATATTTGTTTACGATATGTGGAACAATT
Organism: Eudiplozoon nipponicum; assembly: GCA_029291075.1. Lineage (NCBI taxonomy): Eukaryota > Metazoa > Platyhelminthes > Monogenea > Mazocraeidea > Diplozoidae > Eudiplozoon > Eudiplozoon nipponicum. Next base: position 83,383 of record JAQBSW010001685.1, on the reverse strand, counting down.
GGATGGTCCAATGTACATGCATGAAATAGTGGAGTTAACTTCAGTTTTCTACAATGCGACTTCAACGCCAGCTATATATGCCGAGCCTGTAAAATTACTAACACAATGGCATCCTAGTCGGTACCTGCTACCAAAGAAGTGGCAAAACTAAACCTCTGCACGACACCATTATGACCAAGCAAAATCGGCAATACAGCTTCCTTGCGGTTTTCACTGTATCATGTCATAACCACAACCACAATTCGCAGTTATTTCTGCCCAACTAAATAAGGTTACGTATATTTTTCAACTAGAAATCTGCAATATTGCGTATGGTTTCCCTCCAAGATACATGATGCGCACGTGGACCCATCCTGGAAAATGAACGGGTTCCATGCTACCTTATGTTCTATATTTAACTCTAGCCGACTCTGCCATGTCCGAATCTGCCCACCTTGTTTTTTACGCCAATCTGGCGATGGTTGGAAGAAAAATGCTCTATTGGTCAGTGGCATTTAGATTTTTATAACTGTAATAGTTGTTCGAGATTATCGTTCCACATTGTTGGTATATAAGTACATTCAGCGATTAAGATTATCGTGGCAAGCATTTATCGTTTCGTTTTGGACCTGTTAAAACAAACATCGTCTGCTATCTAATGCCAACGTCTTCTCCATCTTATCAGCTTGTTGATCAAATAGTATTCAACATCAACTTTATGACCGTGCTAACGTTGGTGTTTTATAGTTCTACGTGTAATTTTATGAGCCGAGTTAGCAGAACTTTAGTGTCTAGTTTCAAGAATGTACACTGAATTTACAGAGACAATGAATTATTGTAGTTCTGCATTTAGACAAAGTGACAGTCTGATTACATCATTGTACAACAGTTCAAATGCCTGTCCGACTGAGTGACAAACTGGAAAATTATCTTTTGTTTTAAATTTTTCAGATTTATTCAAACACAAACTTCTCAGCTGTTCGCCTAATGAGCTTTAGATATATGTATATATTAGTGTGCCTACTGACTGCATTTAAATTAAAATATTTCATTTAAGTTTTTTGAAAGCTACTGAGTTGAATTGGAATTATATACTACTTTTACCGTTCAAGTTATAAGCGATACAAATGTTAATTATAATATACCATTTGAAATTTAATAGTGAATTAGAAATTCTATTTAAGCGATTCCTCTATTATTAGATAACCGAGATTAGCGTAGAACGAGTTGCTTAGAAACTGCATGTTATTTGCTTCTATAGTAGCTCCTTACATACTAAGATTTAATTTTTTCATTACACTGTTTTCTGAATAGTTTTCTAAAGAATTGTACACTAAAGTAATATAGGACAACAATGTTATGCTAATTTTCAGACTACAAAGGCGTTCCTAGGTCTTTTCTTCTTTGGTGGAGCTTCAGCAAACGCTACAACGGGATTGAATAAACGGGAATTGGCCATCAGTATAGCAGATAGACTTAGATAGGATCTGCTATAGAATGATGGAGTAACTTGTGGTGAATTGATAGGCGTTGACAATAACACTTGTTCTAAGCGAGCCTACAATTCTACACCCCTGCAACGTCCACAGCGTATCTTATGTTCGTCCAAATTAAGTTCGAATTTTTATCGACACCAGATAGCACCGATTATATATTTTTGTTGGAAAGACGGTTGTTCACTTTTCCTACAAACTATTGGAGGTTTAAAAGAATGAAAATGCGAAACTGGATTTATCAAAATTACCTATCCGAGTTGTGACTAACACAGACTAAATTCCAATAGATTTGTCCCTACAGTCATTAGCGGCTGTCTTCTTCAGTTCACTCATCATCACACGTTTTACCTAACTGGTTTCATTATTAAAACTAATGATAATAGGTTAATTGAAGAAGTCTGTCGCCGATGGCTATCAAAATGTATACAAGAAACAAAACAAATGGAATTCAGCCTGTGATAGACAACACAGATCTGGTAGTATTGGAGGTTTTGTCTGATTTCGTTTTCAGTAAATTTGAGCGAAAATATACAACACAACGGAAAAAACTGTAGCTAATTGCTGTATTATCTATGAGTCAAAATTAGTTAGGAAACTGGAGAATTTCATATTGCGCGACGCCCAAAAATATGTCTGAAATTTGTGTCACTCTAGAACTAACTACGCTCCTCCAAGCTATCCAAAAGTCGTTCGCCAATGTCTTTGCGCATTGAGCTTACGATGTATTTGTCGCTCAACTGAATAACTGCGTCGCTTAAGCGCTCAAACTTGGGAACTCACGTCATCAATGACAAATACTATACTGAACTTGTTGCTCTAATTGGTAAAGAATTTAGACCGGAGTAATAATCGTCTTTGTTTTGGTCTGTCAGAGCATTTGCTAATACAATAGTTTTCTTTCACTGGGGTTAGTAGACCTCCTAAAGATAGCCGCACAATGTCTGCTGTTTATGAAGATTCATCCTAATAAACAAGCCTTATCTCATGAGTAAAGAACGCTGCCAACTCTCATCGTCCGAATCACTAGAACTACGTGTAACCAGAGGTTCGAAGCCAATAACGCGTATATAAAAATAGTTCACACAGTTCTGTAACACTAGTAGGATCCTGCATACTGGTTTCAGAAACGCAACATAAAATTATTTCTAATTTATGTAACGCAATTGCTAGAGCTTATACCATGATGGTCAATGCACGAGGAATAAATCAAAATTAGGTTATAATTTAAATTTATAACAGCGTGAAAACTAATCAAAGTAAAACTGACGTTAAAAAATATCTACTAGAAGAAAGGTTTTATTAATATATAAATTTTAAAAAAAATTATATTTGATTCAAAATGTTTTAGACATATCACAATAATAGAGGCTAAACAAAAATTAAAATATGAAGGTCATATATATTATATATATATATATATATATATATATATATATATATAATAGGAAAAGATAATGAACATAGCAGTTTGCTTGATACTGTCACTAGATCTCTCAAAACATATCGTGACGTCAGTTTAATTGCACATACTTCCGTTTCACGCCCTCAAGTCTACAGAATTTTATTTCTTCGACTATAAAAAAAGTCAATACGTATGATACGACTAGAAAAAAGAAAAGCAGCAAGAGTAAAAATACTTCTTAGAAATATTTTTAATGATATAGGTCCAATTCTAATAAACAATAAAGATGGCCTGGTTTGGTTCAGAGATTATAACTAAATAGTAATACAGCTAAGGCTTGGAGCTAAAGCTATCTCTATTTGGCACCTGTAAATCAGAATGCAACAGGATCCTAGTCTAACAAGATAAGGATAAGAGATAATTAAATAAGCAATTTTGCCCGAAATCGAAATAGCCACCTTAAAATTAAGTACATATAGAAACTTTACAAAATGCAATTTAAATACATTAAATAGGAGACCGCGTAGGATAGTAACTGCAGCATGGATTTCCTAAAAGTTGATACATGCAAATTGCACTGTTTACTTGAATACAGCTCTATGGTATAGCAGTACATCCAAGATAGGTCGAAACAAATGGAAACCCACAAGTTAATTGTTATAGTTATACTGAACACCAATTAACACGACTTACTGCTATTGATGCCGGCATGTCGAGATGTATGATGCACTTTACTTCTGGTCTGGCGGCATGGACAGCCGAACTGAGAAGCCAATGTGGCAAATTAATATCCAACTCTGTCGAACCATAGTCAAGGACAACACCTTGTATATAACAGACAAAAAAATGAAAATCCACAAATTAAACCTGAAAAAGAGCTATTTTCATAGTTCACTACGAAAAATCTAATGAACCACCTCCAAATTACTAATGAATTCCGAATTAAAGTTGAAATTTAATAAGCATCGACAACGACAAGTCTACTAAGGATATATGGAACTACACCAAACTCGGAATTCAAACAAATATAATTAATCAATAATGTCAATAGTTGCGTTTCAACATAAATAATTAAAATCTGCTGTTAAAACAAAATACTCCGCTTATCAAGCAACCGGCTGCAATAAAAATTTTATTCATTAAACACAAAGGGACATTTCCGATGAGACAAAGTGAATAGTTTGTCTTCGGTAAATTAAAAATTCCAAGAACAATACGTCCATTATTTAAAAATTTAAAATACAATTTACATTAACTAAAGACTAGCTCGTAATGTGCCAGATGGACAGACAAACGAGCAGGTTACAACAGCAGTACATCTTCGTCAAAGACCTTATTACCCATTACCAAATTCTCATGAAATTCATGATTAAGCGTACGTCACAAACTACGAAAGGCCACTAATTCCAAGTGAGAATGGATGCCTTAGACTCGTAGTTATACTTCCCCTTAATTATCGACTACCAAAGTCAGACGATCTCAATCCGGCACCAGTCACCTGAAACTATGCTTTAAATCAAGTTTGCGAGCTTGAAGTAAACACCAACCCCATTGTATTTAACTAGTCTACGAACAACATAACAAAACTACCGCCAGCTGCAACGCACTGACGCGTTTCGACCTTCCATGATCATCATCAGAGTACGACGGCAAACTGACTATCGAGGATCAAACCGCATTGAATATATATGGAATCAAATTTAGATAGGCGGCTCTCACCTCTAGCAGTCTCGCATACATTGAACTTGACTGGAAATGTCGGCTGCACAATTTCTATGCAGTCACGAATATTAACTGTTTGCAGCTTTCGCCACATATACATATATAGACAATACAATTTAACAATAATTGATTGCGCGGGTGGTGGTAACAATGCTTTAAATAAAGTTTGCGAGCTGATCACAGTACAAAGTCAAATGTCGTATTACAAGCAACGGGTGCGAAACGTGAATTTAATTTGAAGAAAGGCAAGTTCAGATATACTCAATTTGCAACGAAAATAGTGAGAGACACCTTGATAACTTCGTAGAATATAAAATCTATTTTAACAGTACTAATTCCAAGTGGCAAGCGGCATCGAGGCAAACGGCGTTCTCTAGCTGCGTAGCATTTGTGGAGCAAAATCGGTTGCGTCAAGTCGTTTCCGATGTGGGTGCACAAAAAGCTATCGTCCGTTCTTCGATATATAAGGCGATTCTAACCATGAGCATATGTCTTTGCCAGGAAGCTTTTAAAGTATAATTCTCAAATACATGCTAGTTAACTTGAGCACGAAAATTAAAACCAATCGAGATCATAATACGCATGCAAACTAGTATAATCAAACTCATTTAGTAGACAAATAACTTACCCCTGGTGTTAACTGACAGAAGCGAAGAGGCAGTGACTTCCTGATGTAGCAAACCTTGGGGCTTCACTAAAAACTGCTCATGTGTTCGACTTACGCGCGCCTGAGCATTTGTTTGAATGCCGAATAATCAAATATACATTAAAACAAAAGAATAAAACGATTTACAATGAATGAAATGTTTTCAAATAAGTAGATTAAACATTTTATTTATTCCTTCAGGTTATTGGAGACATGATCAAATAAAACCATAAACACTAAGAGTTCAAAACGCTAAAGAAGATAGACGACTGTCGAAGACAAAAATATACAACACGGACTAAACTACATAACAAGCATTTTATGCATTAAGTGTTGAGCACCTAGTAAAAAATTAGTTAAAATATGACCAGAAGAATGAATCAAAATCAGCAAAAACCGAAAGTTTAATCTCATTAGCGAATTCGTTTCACAGATGAACCTCATCCTGGCAGACGAGTGGGTTCTGTAATACCCTATTTGGATGCAAGTATTTTCAACTGGTTCTGTCATGTCAAAATTTGCCCAGCTTGATTCTTACACATCTATGGCACTGGATGAAGATACACAGCTCTACTGGACAATCGAATAGAGAAAATACGCAAAATGTGACTGAGCCAACGAAGTTGATTAAGCCTTATTTGTATTTCTAACGAGCACTTTTTGTCAGTCCAAAAATACGTCTACCGATGATTATTCGTTTTTTGTAACAAACGTGTACTATGCATCTCAAATAACAATGGTCGAATGTTTGTAAGCTTTTAACACCATCAATTCTAATTGATCAAGTCTCTGTAAACACGACCTTTGAGGCAGAGTGAAAAACTCGCGTTTTTCTATAAATGGTGATGGTTCGAAGAAGCTATACTAGCTTTGACGATTCTCATACTCAATTCTTCATTGGTTTGTGATCCTGTAAAATAATCTTTCATTTACAGTATGTGATTTTCATAACAAAAGACGGAACGTCTGCTGTTCCATTCAAGGTGGCCTGAGCGGAATCTCGATTGTAGAAAAATAGAACGATACCGCCTGCATAGACAAGATAGACTAGTTTACCATCCGGGTGAAAAAATTCCGTCTGAACACGAGAAAGTGTTGGTTGTAAGAGCATCAATTACAAAATTAAACAAAAAGGTGAAAAGTGGACAGTCATGCTTTAATTCGTTGGACTTTACGCGAAGTGTTCGTGTAGAGGAAGAGCGTAGAATATTAACAAATTTTGTGGCCACATCACTTTTCGACAGAACATCAAAAACATTGCTATCCACTGAGTCAGATGCGTCCTAGAAGTTTATAAAGACGGCGATGTAACTTGACTTAACGTAAAAATATTATTTATGCAACCTCGTTCTGAGCGTAATCCGGCTTCTTATTTACACCAAATACCCACTATATATGCTGGCGAGGAATGTGGTAAGATCTTACGTAGTTAGTTGCACTATTAAAGGTTTACACACCCGTATAGATTACACCGTCCAATTGCCTAAAAATTCCCAACAAATACATAGTTGGTATAGGGCGCAATACCGGATCCTACTGATGAGTCGCCAGTAAGCACGAAACGAATATGCACGAGCGCATACATTCCGTTTATGCTGTCTTTGTTCAATCCTTCTGATCATATTTAAACTAATTTGTTACTAGAAACGCAACAACTAATACAAGATTATATATATATCCTGGGTTTACGTTTGATTATGTAAGTGGTAACCAGTCTGACTCGGTTTTAGTTCTATTTATAAGTTCGTATGCGTATGTGCATGTGTGTTTGCATGAAGATGTATTTCTCGTTGTATTGCAAAGTGATGTCTGAGATCTAATCATTCTTGTATTGATGGATTGACAGTTAACCAATTGTTCGCATTTTTGCCTGCCACATGTACGATTTTATTTTCACCAAAGTTCCTCATCTTTGTTCTGTCCACTTAGTAACAGGGCAGGGTCAGTGGATTGCCGTGATGAATGCTCATATTTTTTTGGAATTTTATGTCGCTGTTAACAATGGTTGTGATACTGTATGTGCAGTTATATTTTCATCAATATTTGTCAATCCAATGAGGCTCATCTAGTGAGTGTTTGGACTTGCCTGGATGCTAGTTATTCGTGGCCATATATACAAGATCTGCGCAACAAACAGTATCTTACTGTTATATAAGAAGCATTTTACTTTTCTTCAGTGGAGGTGTAAGTTGTGTGATATGATCGTGTGTTAGAAAGCAATAAAGATGTAGTGCGCATTCTCTCATCAGCTTAGACCATTAGCTGAACTAGCTAATGTGTCATAAAAAGGTTAATGTTTATAGGTAGGTATCTCCATCAAGGTTAAATTCGCCTAATCTCAGCCCGTTCACATTTTTGTCATGGTCATATGGAAGTAAGGCGACATTATTTTTGCCGATAAGATGGTGTTTAGGATGATGACAGTGACGTTGAAAATTAAAAAAACAAAAAAGAAATATACATAAAACTACTATATAAAATTGTACAATAAAACCAAATGCCTGAAATATATTTTAAGAATAACTATATGTACACGTATAGCCACATAAATAGTTATGCAAAATGAAAATTCAGTAGTGAAATTTAAAAATATGAAAAATGCTGCAAGACATGGAGCATATGAGAACACAAAGTTAAAGGAACATGCAATGTATACTTTATAAAGGAAAAATATGATTGTGTTAACTTTACACAATTGATAAAAACACTTGATGAACAACAAAGCCTTGGTGTTATAATTTTATTAAATTTGGGATCCTGCCAGCATGCGCACGGCTCTTCGTAACAACAAAGTGAGGATGCAAAAAAACTTCACTGTATTACCTAATTTAAACAGTAGTTAGTAAATTAATTTTCCACCGAAAATATCATGAGCAATAACGGGAATTGAAATAAAATTATCTAAAAACTGTGTATACTATGTTGGTTTCTGTCTAGCACAAATTAAATTATATAGATAAATATCATCATTACCATCAATATCACTCTTGAATACAACAATAAAGCAGTGTTTAAATGTTGATGCTTCACTGCTATATTATCATTAATAAATATAAATAAAACTGATAATAAAACCAGACATAAGAAAGACACATGAATCGTTAAAAGTGTGATTTATGAGGAGGAGAATCTATTGCAATAGACATAATAGCCAAGTAAACATCGTAAATACAACTTTCACGTGCTTCTCGTTGTATCGCTTTATAAACGCGAAAAATCTTCGCAGTTAACCATGCCCAACTATATAAGTGTAAGCCGATTATACAACCCAATTCGGCAACAAAATCGCTACTGAGCTCAATTCGGTGCCATATCGCAAAGGGTTTTTAACCAAACCAGGACGATGAACGAGTCCTATACTGCTGTTGACTTTAACCGTTTGTCAATTTTGTTTCTTATGCCAATCTGGCACCGGATGATAGAATAATGCTCTACTGGAAATTCGAACTAAATGCATACGTAAATCGTGATCAAGCAAGCGCATACAATGTAGCCTACTCTATTTGTATATAGAGAAATTGTTGGTCTGTGCAAAAATAAGTTTACGGATATCAGCGTTTTATTTTTGTTGCTAGTGACCTGTATGAACTATGCTTGACAGAAAGGAGTGGTCGAACGGCTGTACGCGTTTTAGGTTTTATATTATAAAGAACCAAGTCGCAGTAGTGCTTAGCAAAACTGCAGCTAGAGATTAATTATACACACGAATTTAAGGTCAGAGTGAGATATACGAGCTTCTCCATAAACGGAGAAATAAGTAAAAACAAACCCAAGCCTACGCATTTCCTCTGTTATTAATAAGGCTAACAAAATATGTAAAGCTCTCCACCCCGTCCAGATTAAAACATTGAAGCCGTAGAGCGATCACGAATTGCATACCGAGACGAAACGAATGTTAATTTATTCAAGGTTCCTGATCATAATCTAGGTAGTCGTACGCATAGTGAAGATCGATAAATCTATCAACGGGAAGAATTTCGACAAGATTGAATTTCGTAGTTCTAGAGATTATCATTTCACACTGTTGATACAGGCATACATTCTTGGATCAGGACTGATAGAAGTCACCAGACAAGTTGACCTTTGTATCATTCATCTCATCCATCACGATTCATTTTATCAGACATTGTTGCAATAATTTATTGTTTCGTTAAAATTTAATATTTTGACGTTTCACGAAAAAATCGGTTATTACCTGATGCAAACGCATCTTGCATCTCCCCAGGTTACAGTATCCATTTTAAGACTGTGCTTAGTTTGCGTACATTAGCTCTACAGGAATTACAATAAGCCGAGCTAGTATTGGTTTGGCGCCTAGTTTCAATAATTACAAAGCCAATGAGGGATTTTACGGAAGCAAATACTCCAATTTGCAAAGATGGTCTTATCTTCGCCCATAGTGAGCTCGAGATTTAATCATTAAGACTAGATAGCAGCGAGTTTAGAAAAGATATTTACGTATAATCCAAGCTCCGTGCAGCTATCGAGCAGTTGTCCAACCTAACTTAGGGTTTCCAAATGTAAGTTTACTTGAACTATTTTGATATTTGACAAACTGACATTAGCCTAAGTGTAATTGTGTATTAGGTGCTGCCCACCTAGTAACAAATTAGTTCCAATATTACCAGAAGGATAAACCAATCAGCATGAACGGAAGCTATAATCTCATGTGCATAAGCGTAACGAACAGTATCTTATTGATAAATATTTAATTGAATGTGATGATTACCACGAAAAGTTATATATTATATCGATCAAAAATTTGTTGGTGTAACATGTGTTCAGAAGTAGTCGTAATCCTCAATTTTGGTGAAATGTAGCATACCTTGAAATTCAATGTGTTGGTAACATGTACGGACTCGGCAACCATAGTGTTGATAGCAGGTACCAACTCAACAAACATAGTGACGATACCTTTTATAGGCTCGGTCTATATATATCATATATGTATTGTTGAAGACTATGAAATTATTATTAACACTTCAGGTTCACACACTCGTACTGAAGATTGTAATGTACTATTTTCACACATTCCTTTACTCAAATATATAGTGTGTATAGGGCGGAGTACCGGCTCCTACTGACGAGTCGCTTATAAGCACGAAACGAATGTGCACGGGAAATTATACCTTGCGTTTATGTTGCCTTTCGTTTTTCCCTTTGGACATATTTTATCTAATTGGTTACTAGGTGCGCAAGACATGACACACAAGTGCATATGTGCAATAGTTATCCAAAACAAACAGTATCTAACTGTTATATATAGAGCCGAATGATTTTAACAAGATCCATATTATTGATAGCATCCAAACCAGCGATTTTCTTAGTTTGAGATAAGAAAAAGAGGGGAAAAAAGAATTATCCAAAATGGTGTCGCATTGATGCCTGATTCCGCTAATCAACCCTACCCTACTCAGACGATAAAGCGACTCGTTTATCATGCGCACTGTCCCGTCAATTGCAGTTAGAATTTTTCATGGTTGTATGTCAGCTGTTATAAAAGCACTAGGTCGCCATTTCATTGATGGTCTTCCAAACACGGTTAAAAAGCATTAAGCGACGACGTGCCAATGGACAATGTTACATTCAGAACCTCGAATCTGGCACACTCACACATTCAGTCACGCTCATTTAACAATAATATTACTGCGAATAAAAACCAAACTTGCGGCTTCACACAAAACTGAGATGGCTGTATTCCATTAGACGAGTCAATGTTTTAGCTAACACTACCGGGATGACTACCTAGTGCACGACGGTCATCAGATCGGACATTTCTATGGCCATATAACCATAAGGAGTGAAAAAAGTATATAAGTGAATTTAGACAAATTATTAGTGAGATTTGCGAGAGAGAGAGAGAGAGAGAAGGAATACTTCGCTACTATGTGTAAATTTGTCAAATTAAACCTCTCCACAACACCATTATGGCCAAGTTAGCATTCGAGCAAGGCGACATTAGCAATACAGCTTCCTTGCGGATTTCACTATATCACGTCATACGCAAACGAAACCTCGCATCTAACTTTGCCCTACGAAAATGATTCTACTAGACATCTGCAACAAGATCGCCATTGAGCTCGATTGGATGCCATATCGCTAAGGGTTTCTAACCAAGAATTATGATACGCACGAAGACCCCATCCTGGCAGACGAGTGGGTCCTATACTACCCAATTTGGATGTAAGTGACTTCAATTGTTTTACCATGTCAAAATCCGCCCACCTTGTTTCTTACGTCAATCTGGTGCTGGATGAGAGAACAGAGCTCTACTGGACAATCGAAATGAGGGCATACGCAAAACGTGACCGAGCCAACGAAGTTGATGGAGCCTTATTTGTTTTTCTAACGACGAGCACTTATTGTCAGATTCAAAAGTACGTCTACGGATGTCAACGTTAGTTATTTGTTGGTGGTAACCAACATGTGATATACTTATCAAACAACGATGATTGAATGCCTGTAAGCGTCTCAAATCATCAAATCTAAGAGGCCAAGTTTCACTAGCGTACAGTAAGACTGTGCGTACAGATGCATTGTAAACACGACCATTAAAGCAAAGTGATATAGTCGCGTTTCTCCATAAATGCGGAAGGTTCGAGAAAGCTACTCTAGCTGTGGGCAACTTTGACGAACACCACGGCTGGTTGTAATGTTATGCGTTAATTCGTTTTAGACCTTAACGCGACCAGAAGTATTTGTGTAGAGAGCTCGTATAATATTAACAAATTTTGTGGGCACACCACTTTTCGACAAAATCTGAAATAAAACATTGCGATCCACCGAATCAAATGCACCCTTGAAGTCTAGATAGACGGCTATTGTGGGACGGTAATATAAATGTTTCTCTTCGAGAACTTGCCTTAACGGGAAAAATATTATCTAAACAACCTCTTCCTGCGCAGATTCCGGCCTGTTCTTCTTTTGTACGTGACTCACGTGAAGCGCAAAGGCGTAGGATAATCGAAGAAAATAACCTAGATACGACCGTAGTCAAACTTATACTACGATGGTTAACGCACGAATTACGATTGCCTTTTTTGAAGATGGGAATGATGGTCGACTCATTCCAATCAAGTGGTACGGATTCCTCATTCCATATAGTATGGAAGTTTTGTCAACGCTCCTAAAATTATATCACCACTATCCTTAAACAATCTTAGAAGCAAATCATCGGGACCTGCGGCTTTGTGGCGTTTAAGAGATAAGATTGCATCGCGTACTTCTAACTCGGATGGTTCTTCGGGACTAACATTTCACATTGTTGATATAGACATGATTTCAGGAATCTAACCTCAAGCGGGTGGCCAAGAAAATTGAACTGTAGTGTTCAGCTCACATATCAAGACAACTTATTTTATCGGCTATTAAATGGTTGTCACTGTCGGTTATAGGTTCACTAACTTTTAAGTTTTTCGGATCTGTTGCGCGAAAAAGTATGAGCAGACAGGGACTATTAGCTGGCGCGGACGCTTCTTCCATTTCTTCAGCCTTTCTAGTCAAAAGGATTCGAGATCGACTTTTAGACTGCGTTTAGGTCGTGGTCTTATATTGCGACGCGAATTGTTATGAACTGAGTCAGGTGGAATTTGGCGCCTTGTTTCGCGTATCTCCATATATTTTACAGAGTGCCAATTATGTCTACGGGACCTACAATGCCACATACAGTGGTACCTGCATTGTGCATACAGGAAACGATCTTCGACCAAAGTATATTCGGATTTTCGTCACCAATACCAGTTAGCTTAGACTTTAAAATATCTGCATGTTTTTGTCAGAAATACAGTTGTTTGAGTTTGCCTATATCTATTTTTGGTTTATTTTTTATATTCCCGGAAAATTTTAGTGCAAATCTACAACAGATAAGTGCATGGTCGGAGTCGACATGTGTTCCAAAAAGAACGAAAATCCCGGATAACTAATTGCAACATGATCTATTTGAGTCCACCGTTGCCCGGGTGCTGGAGGACGCCATGTACCACAACGTCTGAAGTTTGTACTACTTAAATATATTAATGTTTAGCGTAGCTATTCAAAAGCAGTTCACCATTATTGTTGCAAGTCGAGCTTAGAGTGTATCTTCCACCTAAATGTAATTCTGTGTTACTTAAGCGCCCAACTTGAGAATTCATGTCACCCATAACCAGGACTATTCATGGTATTCTGATGACGCTCGTGCTTGATAAAACGCTTAAGTTTGTGCGACAGGTGGTTGGTACGCTATTGTGCAACAGGTTATATAAAACATGATTGTCTACAACACACTGCGGAACTAACGGCTACCTTAGTAACCATCCTTTAAATAGTTATGCTGTTTTCAAAGAGGAAATGAAGAGGAGGTATTGATTCGTATAACCCATGCTTTTGAATCAGACACGAGAACGTACAACCAAGCAGACCTAAATCCTGTGAAAATAACAAGACATGTTTCTTTTATACAAAGACGACTTTATGGTGTAATATGCTTAGGAGTATAATATTATGTTAATTTACTTATTATATTGCATTTCAGAAACTATTTCAAATGGGGGTCTGTGGGGTCGATGTGCGCATATCTCATAATAAAACGTGAATTCGCATATTACGTTGGCAACCTTTGCCTAGTTTGCAAATTCTCTGATTCTTTATAACACTGGTGAAGTATGGAAGTTAGCAATCTCATGTAGCAACTATTGTCGACAGAAAAGGATGCCAAAGTTGACTAGCCTAATCATTTGAATGACAAAGATTTCATCGTACAACTACTTGTTCCAGTTTAAGCATGGAATAAGTGTATAACTACCAGTTAAATTTAAGAACTCTTATAGGGGCAGAATTGTCAAATTTCATAAAAATGGATAATACTGAAAAATGATAAAAAAACTAATCGTAGAGTTTTTTACAATTAATTGAATCACAATTCAATATATTTTTAAAAGACAATTAATCCGGTACCAGTAGTCAATTACAAACAAGCCTAAAATTTAATTTAAAATTCTTAAATAACCTTAGTTCATATCAAATAATCTAATCTTGTATAAATGTATATCTTACTGTTATTCCGTTTTGAGAACCTTCACTCCACCCGAATAAGTCTAACAGACGATAAACGGAGGCCACCTGGCAGCGAAGAATGCGCTCCTCTCTGGGAAAGTTATAGACTATCGGTCCACCACGCAAGTCATTGATAGGAATAACACCATTGATTTGACCGACTAAAAGAAGCAAAGTATAGAAAACAATAACAAGCGGTATGTCAGGCTGGAGATAAAACGTGCCTAGCGTGATCTTAGTAACTAAATATTAAACCACTAGCAGCAATATTGAGTGATTATGTTTATCTTATATTTAAAATATTTCTATCATGCTATAAGTAAGATATGAGAACACGTTTAAAAACTGTCCGTCAAATACATCGGTTAACCAATTATTAGCACAACAGAAAGTATATCGCTAGGTGTAAGATACAAGGTCAATGTCAACTTACCTTAAACCTTACCTGATCATAATGGTTTCGTATAGAAATCCCGGCTGCCTCATTTAAATGTTAATTGGATTAATATACCTATTAATACCCATTAATAAATAATTCATAATTGATCATTTTCTGTCATTATTATTTTTTGAAAATTATATTCTCATGTTGATATGGCAGTGAAGCATTTGTTAATGTCTTTTGAGTAGTCCACTAAAACTTATAAGCACACACCAAGCGTAAGCTAACAATCTTACAAATAATGTGGAAAACCGATGAAGGATTTGTATATTAGACAATTAAGATATCAAAATTTATTACCACACATTATCAAAGATTCTTGAAGCTAACTGAATAATAATAATTACATATATTTCTTAATAATTAATTTCCTTTTAGTACTTCCTAGTTTTGATAGTTTTTCTTAATTAACAGTAATCAAGATTTATCTATATCACTTTCTATTTCTATTCGATAATCTGCTACTGCTCTTTTGTCCATGACCTGTCCCCAGCTATCGTGGGGTTGCATATATCATACTGGATGAATTGCCTTCTTTACACTATACAATTCTTAGTTTATACTGACATGTAAGTAATAAAAGGGGCAGGTGCTTATATCAAGATCGCAACCTTGATTATAATAATTGTTATCACCACACGTACATCCAATATTCGTTTAATATGAGCATTCAACACTGCAATCCACACCTGCGCTGTTGCTAAGTGAAGAAAACAAGATTGCGCAACAAGATGAAACGAAAGACTACACTCTGAAAAACAACATTCGTATATGGAATAGTCAACACATGGTTAACTCACAAGCCATCAATACAACAATAAGCAGATCTCAGACATCACTTTGCAAGACAGCGAGAAAAACCTTTACATGCAAACAGGCACACACAGACGCATACACACTTACCAATCAGCCAAAACAAGATATAGAAGTAACACCGAGTCAGATTAGTTTCCACTCACATAACCCCGAATGTAAATAAATGAAAGATTGGAAAGTGAAGTTTAGTACTCTCGAAATAAATGGCCATTATTCTCTTTGTTATTAATGCTTTTCCTTCCTAATTAGAACTATACTGTGTAATATTCGAAGGCAATGGAAATAATATATATATATATATATATATATAGCAAAATACGATCACGGATACTCTAAATTTAATGATTGCACTGCGCAAAAGATACCGTTGAAATAACCATTGGTTGCGAGAGCGGTAATAACAATTATTTAAACCAAGTTTGTGATCTTGATATAAGCACAAGTACCATTATATACATACATTTGTCAGAAAAAACTACGCATCCCATAATTCAAAAAGGTTAAATAGAATGGGCTTGGCTTATACTTTAAAGAACCACCCGAAGTTTCTCCATCATCCTATGGCTTATGTAGCCTCATTGTAGTATTCATTAAACGAAGTAATAACAAAAATTAAAAATTTCACAAGAAAATTAAAAATTCACACATGAGGATAGCCCTAATGTGACTTAGTTTCTACGCCAGTCTAGGTTAACAATACTGGAATCACAAATAAAACTGCACACTGTGTAGCGGTAGTACACAGTTCTGATAGTAAAAATTAACTAGCCTTTATACCGCTTCGGAATTCAATTTAAAGCACAAATCAATATGAACTTGGTAGTTCGTAGAAATTTTATCTGAATAGTTTATCAGATCACTCAATAAGCACATACAATATGAACAAATACCAAAATCCAATAGTTAAATATTTAGCAGTGACTTTATAGTAAATTTTACATAAAAAGTAATTAACCAATCTGACACTCAGTCAGCTAGGAATCTGAACAATTATACACCGATTTCGCCAGACAGTCACTCTGTCAAACTGCACTATTAAAATTCTTTAAATAAAGTTTGTTAGCTTGATGTAAACACCAATTCCATAGCATTTAACCAATCCTCGGAAAAATAGAAAAACTACCGCCAGTCGCACGCACTAATGCGTTTCGATCATCAGAGTACGACGGCAAACTGACTACCGCATTGCATATATATGAGAAGCAAAATTATAAAAGCAGCTAGTCAGGACGCCGCCGTATCTTCATGAATATGGAAGATCAAAAAGCGTCAATGCGTGTGATTAATGGTAGATTTACTGTGTTATTCGACAATTGGTTAAATACAATGGGAGTGGTGTTTACTTCAAGCTCGCAAACTTGATTTAAAGTATTTGCACCAAAACCCGCGCAATCAATGATTGTTTAATTGAAGCGGTTCAACAGGATTTGCGCACTAAAATGGACGTCCATTCTAGATCTAATCTAGTTTACGTTGATGAATGAAATCGAAAAGATATCGGTCAATTCCACTAAAGTCATGTCATGAGGGGATAATATTCAATGAATATTATAACAAGTGCGCTCGACACCTCACGATCAAGATAAATCCATTCATTTTTTCGTGACATGGAAATTAATTGAAGAAGGCTGTGTTGCCTAGGTGTGCCGTTAACAAATTAACCGGAGACAGACAATTACGTGTTGTAAAACGTTTCTATTGCTGGCAACTAACAGCCCGTACAAAATTGAGTGGATTTCATGATTCTCTTTAAGCACATTGTTACCGGAGTCTTTAAATGCTATTAATAAAGTATTGACCAGACCGTGTATTCATTATCGGTACTGGGGTAGTCGCTCTAGTCGGATTTAGTAGACTGGAATGAGCCTGCAACATAGAAGATCTGATAAACGACGACGGAACAATTTGTGATAAAACAAATGTCGACCACTACACATTCAATCCAACTAATACTTTTCTCTCTTACACGATATTCCTTTAAACATTATCTTTATAGTTGACACCATTTCGTAGCAGTGAAGTATCACATTCGAAATGCTGATGATAATAGATACCCATTACCTTTGAAACTAAATAGAAAAATTGAAAATTTATAAATGTCTAAAAACAAATTTTTGCACCATAGTAAAGGTAAAAATAACCCATGAAGCGCGAAATTTCTACTATTTGATAAGGATTACTTTGAAAGTCATATTGAAGATTAATTGTATAACTGCAACATAAACATCCTCCTCATCATAAACAACAATATAATGGCATTTAATAACTGATGCTACATTGCTGTATAGCCACGAGAAAGAAGGAAGAGTTGATTTAATATTAATGACAAAAACTAATAGTTAAATAAAATTGTAACTAGAGAGTGGTTTAGGAAGAACTGAATCTGGACCATCTAGAAATACCTACCTTGGTAACTCACAAAAACGAGGTTACCTCGACCTAAATACAACATAATCTAGACCTAATCAATTTTGTCAAACCATGAGTTTTAATGCGGTCATTACAATACCGCAGCATAAGCATTGTAGAACCATACTCTGTTGCATTTTGCTGATCTGGACCTATTTAAGCAAGGTTTACAATTAAGTGGTTATATGAAGTGGCCACAATTTAAACCATCTTTAAGCTTAATCAGTTTAAGTGCATGAATAAACCACAACGTTCTACACGAAATATTATCCCTATAGAATCTACAATCAATTTGACGTGCCTGTTGCGCTTATAAGTCGCCATTCTATTACATCCTTCTCGAAGTATAGTTTGACCTATTTTTACACGATCTGAATTATCGGTTTATCTATATTTACAAGCGGTTTGGTGATTCCTTCGACGAGCTTTAAATGCCTTCGCTGTCCTTCACAAATGGATAAGAGCAACCTTGGAAAGGTATACCCAAGATATATCTAACAGTTCAATTCTAATCATTCCATCTGTAAACCGCTTACACAAAGTACTAATCTATTTTAATACTTATATCAAATCCAGAAAGGCAAAACGTAATTTCTTTGGGCTTTGGTACAGCTCATCTTGACCGCGAAAAATATCTGGACACAATGCACTTTTCTAGTCTTTGTCGAAGCTAAACGGCACATTTTATCCCTAAGTGCTCTTAAAAACCAATATTTATTAACTAGAAGCACAATAAAGAATTCTTGGAGTATCCACTGGAAGATCTCCAGAAAACTTTAATGGTTCTCCATATACCAATTCCGTTATTGAAGTTCTTAATTGGGCTCTATATCTGTTGCGCATGACAAGCAATACCATAGGAAAATCGTGTCCCCAGCTTGTTTCACTAGTACACCAAAGTGATATGTTTGTTTATTTGTACACACATTTATATTAACACCGTTCGTATACTAACATGTTTTGTTTTATCTTTTAGCATGTATATCTGCATTATATGATGAATAAAGCCTAATATTTTAGGCAACTCTTTCTTCTGACTTGTCTACTCACTCTGTCCGTTTGCTGTGCTTGTTACTGTGATTCAGAACAATTTATTCATCATATAACCCAATCATGGAACGCCTAATTCGACCTGATAGATTGGATGTTGAACCTAGTGCACCAGATGCAGCAAAACAATGGAATCATTGGTATCGTACATTCTGTGGCCTCCTAAAAGCGGTCGAATCCATGAATCCGGATAAATTGGACACTCTTATTTCCTACGTCTCTCCTAACGTATATGAACACATCGTTGATTGTGATACTTATGATCATGCTATCAAAACTCTAATGAATCTCTATGTCAGACCGAAAAATGAAGTCTTTGTTCGTCATATACTCGCGACTACTAAACAAGAAAATGGACAAACATTGGATCAATTTGTTCAGATTCTGAAATCGTTAGCTAGGGAATGCAATTTCAAACCAACTACGGCCGAGGAAAATCGAGACGATGCTCTGCGCGATGCCTTCATTAATGGAATCCAGTCCAATTCAATCAGACAACGTCTCTTAGAACACAACTCACTTAATTTTCAAGCGGCTTTTGATCAAGCACGTGGTCTCGAAATGGCGGAAAAGCAATCATTATCATATCAAAACTGTTTGAATTCTGCACACACTGCAACAGTTCAGCCACTCTGTCCTTCATCAACCTCCGATAAATCTACAGATAATCTTGTTGCTGCTGTTAAACAAAAATGTGACTTTTGTGGGTACGATTATCATTTAAGATGGAAATGTCCGGCCAGAAACGCCTTCTGTAAAAGTTGTGGAAACAAAGGACATTTTCAAAAGGTATGTCGCTCTAAGAATCACCGCCCAGTGGTTTCGACGCTTCATCCTACCATATCTGCAACTGTATTAGCAGCTGCTCCAGATTGTCTCACCAAATGTGTAATAAATCTAGAAGTCAATAACATAAATTGTCATGCTCTCATTGATACAGGCAGTTCCTGTAGTTATGTTTCAGAAGCCTTCGTTTTGAAAAATAATTGGAAAATTCACCCCTCTCAAGAAACAATAACCATGGCGTCTAGCTCATTTTCGAGTCATACCAAAGGTCATTGTTTTGTGTCGATTCAATACAAATCATGTGTTTATCAAATATCAAGCTATCTATACTTTCTGATCTTTGTACTGACGTACTCCTCGGTCATGACTTCCTTGGATTGCATAAAAGTGTAAATATCTCTTTTGGTGGTCATAAATCGTCATTCACGTCTGTTTACTGAAACCTGCATCTGTTACGTCCCCGCCTCTTTTCCACCATTTAACTGCTAACTGGAGGCCTATTGCTACGAAATCAAGAAGGTACAAGCGAATGGAAGAAATATTTATCCTGGATGAAATAAACAGATTAGTTTCTGATGGCATTATCGAACCTTCAACATCCCCGTGGAGAGCACAAGTTCTCGTGGTATCGAATGAGAATCACAAGAAACGTATGGTTGTGGACTACAGCCAAACGGTCAACAAATTCACACTCTTAGACGCATATCCTTTGCCGAAAATAGACCAAATGGCTGAAACCATTTCAAAATATCATATATTCAGCACTTTGGATCTCAAAAGCGCTTACCACCAAATACCTATCCAAGAACATGAAAAGGTATTTACTGCTTTCGAAGCGTGTGGACGCTTGTTTCAATTCCGTCGCATTCCCTTCGGAGTGACGAATGGTGTCTCATGTTTCCAAAGAATTATGGATCATATAATCGCACAGGAACATCTCACAGATACATTTGTGAGTTGAGTTCGCGATGCAACCTTTCTACCATCCCATTCACACGTGAATTGTATGCGCTAGTATGCAATACGTTTATTTTCATGATGTTGGGAGATCTTATGAAAAGATCTGACAAATTAACTACCGCGATCACTACGAATAGGGACCTAATGTTCTTTTACAGTCGGCACGAGCTGAATCTTGCTAAAGTTCAGGGATCGCCGTACACGGCCGACTTTATTCGACATACTACCAAAACCAATGCCAGAAGCCCTATTTTTGTTAAATCAACTCAACTAAGCAGATTAATAATTTGAGACAGTCTTGATGAGTAACAAGAATACGCAAGTTGGGCGCATAAGCAACGCAGAAACGCAGTTAGGTGACAGTTAGATTTTGAGTTCAATGCTCAACGATAATAACGAACGACTGTCGCAAAGAGCTAACTGTGAGGTTCAGTCGGATTTATGAAGCGATACCGTGAAAACCACAACAAACATGTATTGGTGGTATCACCTCGCCTCCAAGCGAATATGACAATGATGCTGTTGCCTAAAAGTCTAGGTTACCTAATTTATCTGTGTAATCCTCGTCCATACACATAACTTTTCTTTAATACCTTTTTGTCTGAAATATTATTATTTTATAAATTTTAATTTATTTAATCTTTTTCATCATGGTTATACGGCAGTGAAGCAAAGTTAATTACATCATGTATTGTGATCCGCGATGATGATGATCTAGCTATGAATCATTTAAATCCTCACTATCGAGCCCAAAATTAAATCGGCGTGATATATTGCGGCATACACAGGATTATTCATAGGTAGAATAGGGTTGGAGGAATCCCGGATCCCTTAAAAGATCAACTAAAACAGATAGGATAGACGATTATATGAGCTTTTGGACAATGAGATGTGGCGGAGATTATACAAACTGAAGCTGACCGTGTTAATGTTCCGCAGGATTTTGTCTTAAAACCAATACAGCACATGGAGAATGCGGTCTTTGAAACCAGGTAGAAATATTTGCATGAACTTTGTATTTCATTGAGAAATTCCTACCGAAATGATTAAAGCTGACCACTTACAAATTGCTTGATCTAAAACTAGGACTATCTATTGCCAATACACTTCAGATTTCAATAATTTTGCATTCTATCGAAATTTAACGACCAACAGTATCTTCTCATATATAAAAACCAAACTTCTGCCTCTTCATCAATCAGGCAAACAGACACCAGATAGCCATCTACCAACAGCAACACGAACCTGGTCATTACCACTTTAAGCCGCCACTCCAAATTATTGATTAAGCCTACGATTGTCACCCTAGAAACACCGAATTAAAAAGAATTTTGCGTTATCTGAAGCACTCCAAAAAAAAACTAAGTTAGTAGCGTGGAAATCGCGCTGGTGCAGTTCGCCAGTTGAAGCCCTTACGTTTTAATAAGCATATGATAGACGAGCCTCAAGCCCAATCCACATATAAATAACAACAGAGGCTGCTGGCAGCTGGGCTTTCTTGCACCTAGCTTGAAAGGAATGACGATACATCTGCCATAACAATGCGAGTGATTCAGCAAGGTTTGGTGTCTAACCTGCGCTGCAACATCGGCTCTACCTGGCTGAAACGCTATAAATTCTTGATTGGCCACCGCTATGGTCTGTGTAGAGCATCTGGTTCTCATTATCCTCGAACGTTATTTTGGAATGTCTATTGCGTTGGATGGGCCACCATTTGAGAAGACAAATTTCACATCCTGCTCGCCAGATCACCGAAGTAACTCTGGCGGTCAGCTAGAACAGGAGTGGATGCCCAACCATTCATTGATCGCGGCGCATCATAGTATCACTAAGAGGCAATCGAATGGGCGAAAATATTTGGAAGTCTAGTGGTAAACAAGGTCCAACGGAGAAGTATATTGTTAGCACTGATTTATCTGGATCTCACCGTGCGGGAGATATAAATCTTCATTTATTGTATATCGTTAATTTCAGTTTAATGCCCGTTTAGCCGAGCCTTCTGCTTGAAGTAACGAACGCATGATCTTGATAGAACTTAAACGATAATAAACAATACAAAATTCACTAATCCAGCATCAAACGGCCGTACTGCCAGTAAAACCTTTGTCCACGCGCTATAACGAACTAAAAAGTTTGCCTGTGGTTAATGAATCAATTTTGTGTGAGCAATAAAAGTTATATCATGTATGCAGTGAAAATTTAATGACATTTTTACGACTTCGATTACCTACAAAGTTTAGTACAATACGCATTTATTAGTAATATTCGACGTAAATGAACGAGACCTTGGTTTTTAACGTAGATAAGCCACTATACATCGAACAAAAAATGTATAAAACATATTAATCCTTCCAAAAAAGACCTTCAAAACATTACTCGGCAATGCTTGACGAGTTGAAACTACCGAAAATTTATGAATATACTATTGCTCTTTGAATGAACTAAACTTCGACTACAAACTTACAGACATTTGCGCACTATGTGTGATTTTGAGCCGTGATTTAATGTAGATAAGTAATTTATCAAAACATCAACCGTATTAAGTAAAAAGATAAAATGTAATAATTGGATACAACTTTTAACAAAAAGAAAATTAACAATGACCCAATAGATAGCACAATAAATAGCTAGCAGTAGATAAAAAATAATTTACTTTTCTACAAGTAATATACAAATTTCAAATAATTTTTAAAAGAAGGATTAGTCATAGAGAAATTAATAGATACGATTGATGAAATAGAAATTTAGATGTCTTGATTAATGACACATTATAATTTATACAAATAAATTATGATCTGAATATTACAATTATATCTTACATTAAAATAAATAAGCTGTACTGATAAAAATAAGCTCAAATACAACAAATACTAAGGTATTAACAAAGTCTCAAAGTTACTGTTGCGAATAAAAGTATAATCTGAACTATTCAGTTCTCCATGTTTGTTTACCATTAAAAATAATTGAGGCAATTTTAAACAGCTAAAACATACAAAATGTTAAACCTCAATGTTTAACGCAATGAAAATTATAATTTAATAATAACATTTTAATTCAATTTTGTGCTCATAACTCACCCTTGCTTGAAATTCCAGTGTTGACGTGGTGCCTACCGACAAACAATTCAGACATACTTTGCATTGGTTGTAAATTAGACGATAAGCCCTGCACAACTTTACTCATTTCTTCATTAAAATGCTTTGATCCTTTTAGAGTTTTTACTCTTTGTTTTTGAAGCATTAAGTTAACATCTTCTTTAATTTCAGCAGGGCGCATTAACTGCCTAACGTATTCAGCATCGTCCGGTTCTACAATAACAAAGCAATCCAAACCTATATTATTCAGGGGCATGTTCCCATCCACTACACCATTTAAATTAATATTTGCATCTGGCATGATTATCAAATACTCAGAAGACGAAATGCTAACAATTATTAGTGCACACCTAAACCGCCATTTGATCAAAAATGGTTAATCAGTATAAACAACAATTTCATAGAACCATCCGTAATGTGATAAAATTTAACCAGTGATGAGTACTTTCATTCTATGCTGTTTGATTTTTGAAATCAATTAGGATTTTATGGTTCTAAATATGCCTGTTGATACATATTTTGAGGAAGATATTTTGTCCGACAAAATTAAAGCAACGGTTATTGATAAGTTAAAACCACAAAACCTCATTAAGTAAAATATAATTAAAAAGTAAAATATTCGGTTTAATTCTAAAACATTATTTGTTTAAATACTTTCTAGTATCTATACATTTGTACTGTGCGTAATTGGAGTTTTTTTGGTATTTTGTGACCTTCTAGCGTGATTTTCTCTAGCAAAATTCAATTGCAATTTTATTACGCAGTTCGGTTTTACAAATTTTGATCTTCACAATATAATACTGCAAAACTAGTTTCCGATTTGAGATGTGCATATTGAGATCGTTCAGGAACAGGTAATTTAATAATTCTGTTTTTTTGCGTTTAATCTCTTTTCAGGTTAAAACTCAGGTGCAGTGTTGCGTAAGAAGTACACAGTCTTTCGCCTTTTACTAAATTAATCAAATATATTTATTTGGAATTAACATGGAGGCTAATTTTAAGTATAAGGATACTGAAAATTTGGTTCAAATTATTGCAGACATGAACTTGATAGATATAGAAGAGAAAGGTATCATATCAGATTCCTTTAGGCACTGAATCTGACTTGGCGCCTATGGATCTCCCATTAGCTAATAGAGCAGGAGCCTCTAAACGTGAATATGAAGATATTTCTGCCGACAAATACGAAGAAACAGTTATTGATAAATTTAAACCACAGTGGCTGACTGGAACGAATATCGACACAAAAGAAAATATTAGTTTAAATTCTAAAAAATGCATTAATTAAAACGCTTTCATTATATAGATTGTTTAATAATGCGAAAATTCAATTTTCTGCATTCTGCGTATGACGTGCGAGATGCTCTCTGGTGATATGTAGCAGTCAATTTGTTTCTCGTAACAGTTTAGCAACGATATATTATTATAATATATATATTAAAAAGAATTTCCTTTTCATTTTTGCAAATTAGGTTCGTTCAGGAAAAAGGTAATATAATTATTTTGTTTTCGCGACAGATCAAATATTCGATGTGGGTGTTGCGTAATATGTACACATTTCCCGCACATTACTTGAATGACTAATTATTGATATTTGTGACTAAAATCGAGGCTAAATTTAAATATTCTTTAAATTAAGATTGCGAGCTTGAACAAAACACAAATCCACTTGTATTTGACCAGTCATCGGACAACATAGCTTTGTGGTAAAAATAGAATTCCCCACATCTTGAGATTTGTTCAGTCCACAAGCTTTCCCACAAAGGCGTTCAGAAAATTATGATGGAAATTGACACCCCAATTTATCTAGGCGAAACAGTTCACACAACTTTTTCGACCTCCCCAGATGATATCTCCGTTGCATTTCGGTCATTAAAAACTCAAATTAATTGCACAGTTCTTCTTCTACAGTTTTGCCTCTAAAATGGCCCAAGGTAGTGTTTGAAATTCTCTGGCAAGGCCCTACATGCGGCAACAAATTGATCCATAGATTCAATATTATGATAAACATTAAATAACATTTGGGCCTCTCCAACCCTTTCTGAATGGTTTCGGATTTATAGGATGGTAGACTGATAATGTTTGGACTGGCGCAGTTGCCATATATTGTAGGAGCTCTGGTCCTATTAGCTAATTAGAGACCCATGTGCGACCTAGTGTAATATCACAGTCCACAAGTAACCGTGAACGACTTATGGTTATATTGTAGTAAAAAATTATTCGATTTTGGTTATTGTATGTCCCTGCATGCATGAATGACCTAATGTTATATGTAAGTGAAACATAAGTCGCGTTTGGCTTTTGTATGGCTCTGCATACATGCCAAGTCTGAGTCTGTCTTAGCGAGCTTATAGGAGTCTGGTAGGACAGTTTTCTCTTCCGAACAAATAAATTCATGCCTACGACTCCCTCTATTATGCTATCAGTGTTCTCAAATTTATATTAGTCTCCGTGTTAATCACAACTATATATATATATATATATATATATATATATATATATATATATATATATATATATATATATATAATCAAGTAATAGGCAAAGGACTGCGTACTTCTTACGCAGTACTGCACAACGAATGCTTAACCTGGAAAGAAAATAGACACAAAAAACGGAATAATTAAATTATATGTTACTGAACTATCGCAATACACACAAATCAAAACTGAAACTCGTTTTAACAGGAATATATTGTGAGAATCAAATTTTTAAAATTGAATGAAGAAGAAAGATAGTAACTGCTATTATGTGATATCCAATAACAACCTGTGATTACTCAAAATGTATTGAGAAGAAGATAGTTCATTATATAGCACATAAACATGGGAGTAAGGCCAAAAGAAAAGAGTGACATAAGTAAATGTGCTCAATATATACAGTACGTGGATGATATATTTGATAATCTGATCTCAATTTGATAATCTGATCTTAACAGCGGTTTACAGACCGCCGTATGCTACTTTATTTGATGATCAAACATTTACCAATTCTTTTCAATCTCTCTTTGACTGCCATGGCTATAATGTAGTGGTAGGTGACTTTAATAAGTTACAGGACTGTGAAATAATCAATTTTTTTCTAACCATGATCTCAAGCAGATTATAAATGAATCAACTAGAGGTTCGCAATGCTTAGATCACGTATACTTAGAAATTGAAATGGTGAAATCGCAAAGTTATGATGTTGTTAATTATTTCAAAGAATTGGATCACAAACAAATTATTCTACAATGGAACATCTTGAGTAGCAAAACACAGAAACTAAATTTTGAAAATGCACACGTGCACTGTTCCAGAATCAACTGGAATCTTTTTAGAGAATTAAGCTTACTGATTGATTATGGAAGTTTTTATTTCTTGAACACTGACGAGTTTGTTTCTTCTGTTTCATCGTTATTAACTATTTTATTTCAGGCATCTACGTTTACGGACATTATACCGAAACGAATTAATAGGAAGTATGTATTAGGTTTTGCGAACCTAGTAACGAATTAGTTCAGTGAAATCAATGGAGCCGGCTTATCCTCCAAAAGGAGTCAGCCGCAGTAAAGTTAAAAGTTAAAGAAGGATAAACCAAAGGCAGCATGAACGGAAAGTATAATCTCATGCACATTCGTTTCGTGCTTACTGGCGACTCATCAGTAGGAGCCGGTATTACGTCCTTTAACCACTATATATTTGGGTGAGGAATGTGGGATAATAGGACGCTACTGATGAGTCGCCAGTAAGTACGAAACGAATGTGCATGAGATTATACTTTCCGTTCATGCTGCCCTTGGTTTATCCTTCTGGTCACAACTGAACTAATTTGTTACTAGGTTCGCAAAACCTAATACATACTTGCATATATATTAGTAACTTTGCAACTAAACAGTATATGATTATAACAAAGTGTAGTCTTATCAATAGTATTAAACAAATGAGGTTAGATCTCATTGATAACGAAATTAATTCATCACTGCTGATAATCCGGCAAAGATCAGAACGAATTATTTTGGCCAAAATGAAGAGTAATCCTAGACTAGGATACAAACTCCTCACAGATTATAGTAAATATAAGGAAAAGTTAAAGCTTATATTACCTGTGGATAAAACTGAGCACGAATTTCTCTGTGAATTGGATGATGTTTTTCTGCAATATGATATGTAATCCACAGAATGAAAGAAATTTTATGGAAATAACTGATCCTTTGGAAGACCAGGAATCAGGACTTTTTATTGACAGTGATGAATTGATCAAAATTGATGTTAAAAATCAAATCAACAAAAACAAAAAAGATCACCTTGGTATTTCGAATTGATAATCTGATTCAATTACTCTTAACATTTAGGAATGTGCTCTGCAACTTTTTAAATAGAATTTTGTAGAATGGGAAATTACCTAATCGATATATTAACGATAGTAGCTAAGCCGTTGCCAAAAGTAAGTAAGCCAACGTGCGCCAGTGATTATAGATTAATCTCTATTATCCCTTCGTTTTTGAAGATAATAGAACGATTGATACTAGATCATTTAGAACGTATGTTACTGGCTGATTTTGACCTATGTCAACATGGCTTTACGAAAGGTAGATCGACAACTACCAATATGCTTTCCATGTGGAAACATGTAATCACATTAGACGAGAATAAGTTAGATGCATTAACTGTATTTATAGATATCTCAAAAGCTTTTGACTCTATATCTTTTGATGCTATTTTGAATGCGATTAGTTTGTTCTATATTGATCCGAATATTTTAGATTACTTAAATACTATCTATATAATCGACGAATGAGTATTCAAGTAAATGATTTGATATCAAAATCAAAACGAGTAACGAGTGGAGTTCCACAGGGATCAAGCTTGGGGCCAATTTTATTTAAAATTGTATTTGCAAATTTGGAAACTAAGATCCTTAACGGTCGAGTTTGCAAATTCGCTGATGATTTAAGAATAATCTTCCCAATTGATCCAAAGAATGTCGAATTCTCCAAAAATAATGTGACATTAGATTTGTAGGATTTGAAAAAATATTTGATCACACTAGGGCTGAGAATAAACAATATAAAGACGAAAGCTTTAAAAATCGGGAACAGAACAAACTTTAATTATGTTTATTTTCATAATGCTGTTATTAATGATGTGTTTGAGATTAAACTTATGCAAGAAATTAAGGATTTAGGCATAACTATTCAATGTACAGCTTCTGCTGAGAGACATATTGAAAGTATAGTAGGCAGTGCCAAGAAAAGATGGGCACTAATAAATCGAAATATCTTATCAAATGATATAAAACTTCAAATGTATATAATATGGATTAGACCGGTACTAGAATATGCTGTCGCTACTTGGAATCCATTAAAAAAGGGTTTGTCTAATAAAATAGAAGCTGTACAAATAAAGGTTGTGAAACATATTAGTCCTATTTCTTGCACTATATACGCCTCTAGATTACAGTTTGTGTCATTGCAATCACTGTGGTTTCGGAGGATGTGTTATTGTATAAAAGTTTTTCCATTTGAACCAGTGGACTGGTGCCTATATGACTCCGATAAGAAAGAGTCATGAAGTTGGAACTAGATCTGGACATTTGGCAATATCTTCTCCTTTGGTGGGGAATGTAGCGAGCAAGTTATTCTCTTTCTCGAAAATCTACAAAATTTATAACCAATTGCCGAAGGGGCTTAGAGAAACGTCTCCATCTAAGATATATTTTAAAACTTTATCTACTGAACTTTAAAAAGTCTGCAATCCTGCTGATATTTTTTATTTTTTTGATTATGATAATACTTTCTAAAGGTTGAATAAAACACAAGGATAATTGTTATCGGAAACAGATTTTCTTGAGATTTTTATTTCCAAGTTTTGTATTATTATAATTGAAATGTTATGCACTATTTATTCAAATTAGTTAACATTACATACAATCAATTGCTAGTCATGGTTCTCAATTTTTGCATAATGTTACACTCGAATTATACCTTAATTGTTTCTAATTTGATGATGTATATATTATTCTTTTCAGTCGAACTTTCTGATATTGATATATTGTATTGTATAACTAGTGAGATATACCTATCTACATGAGATTAATTGCACAATTATTGTGATGTGATAATTTTTTTCATATATATTGTACAATTTCCAATTTTATTATTTAATGGAATATGTGTGGTTTGAATCCAAATAAAGATATTCTATTCTATTCTATTCTATATAAATTGGAAAGCAAAACAAGATAGAAATATTTGAACATAGAGAGAGTGTGGAAAATAGAATCCAATCAAATTGCGTGCGTCAGAGCACGAGAAAGATGACTGTCTGCCTTTCCTAGATGTACTATTAAAGAAAGAAACTAATGGTAAATTAAACAGAACAATTTACCAAAAACCAACATGGTCTGCACAGTATTTGCATTACAGCAGTTTTGTGCCATTTCAATATAAATTATCAATAGTTCGTGGTTGCTTTTCAAGAATTGACAGATTGGTTAGTCAAGATTCTAAAGAAAATGAATATAATAAAGCAATTAACGATTTAATGTCTAATGGCTATCCCAGACAATTAATTGAGTCAATTATTAAAAGGGTAATTAAACAGAAACAGACGTATTATGGGCCAGAAAAGAAAACAGTCTACATAAACATCCCATTTAAGGGAGATGCAGTTTCCCGAATGGCACAAAAGAAAGTTGAAGCAGCATTAACACGCACATTTAATGCAGCTAAACTACGAGTGTTATTTAGGATAACAGACTTGCCTTTACCAGCAATCAAAGAGAAACAGTCGTTAATGTCGATATCAAATATTATTTACTAATATACATGCGCAAGTTGTCGATCAACTTACGTAGGCCGATCGACCAGACGGTTAATTACTCGAATGAGAGAAGATTGCAACTTGAACGTCTGTTTTAAATCAAATGGTGAATACACGTCTGCTATTGCGCAACACATCATCAAAACAACGCACGTATGTCCTCCAGACGTAGCATTCAAAGTAATTACTAAATGCAAAAACAAAAGGGAGCTAGCCACATACGAAGCCTTATGGATAAACAAATTGCAGCTGGATTTATGTAAGCAGAAGAAGCACGTACAAGCATTGAGCTTGAACTGGATGTGACGCACGCAATTTGATTGGTTTCTGTTTTTCACACTCTCTCTATGTTCATATATTTCTATCTTGTTTTGCTTTCTTATTTATATATAAAGATATGTTCATTAGTAGATATTTGAGAAGACAATGCGAAAGAAATATTTCTTATATCTGATAAAATTTCATTTTGTTTTTGCACACAGGAAGGGTACAATGAATTTTATTAAAGCTCGTATTTCAAAAGAATATATATATAATCTAGTAATAGGCAAGTGACTGCGTACTACTTACGCAACACTGCACCACGATTGCTCAACCTGGAAAGAAAATATACACGAAAAACAGAATAATTAAATTACCTGTTACTGAACGATCGCAATACACACAAATCAAAACTGAATCTAGTTTTAACAGGAATATATTGTGAGAATCAAATTTTTAAAATTGAATCAAGAAGAAAGATAGTAACTGCTATTATATGATATCCAATAACAATCTGTGATTACTAAAAATGTCTTGAGCAAAAGATAGTTCATTATATAGCAAATAAACATGAGAGTAAGGCTAAAATAAAAAAAGGAATTCTTTACTTGTTCTATGAGAGAAGAGAGTTTCGGCTATAATTAGAATTGAAAGTAGGTGCCAGGTATAATGTGAGAAGAGTTATCGGCATATTTCCAGGCATACTTTATTATAGAACATGAGTATAAACTTGGCTAGAGAAATAGAACGACTTTACTCTAGACCTTTCATTATTGATGGAACAATGAGATAGGAAACGCAGTTTATTAGAAACGAAGGTGCATTTATGTGTTAAATATCAAACTAATTCTTTTATTTTATTTGGATCAAGGATAATGTTATGGTTCGATTACAAATGTGCCCATATTTGCTATGAAAATAAATAGCAAAAATATTGTGGCCATTTTGCATAAAGCTAATGACAATACTTATCTATTTGTTGTATGGTATAGCAGATAACGTTATGTTTGTGTGTTGCACATTTCATGCAATAAAAAATTCCAAATAAATATACAGTTATACTTTAATTCATACTTTAATAAACATCATTGTGTTATTAGCTTTCACATGTATAAAAGAAATTTTTCACATACCTGATTGTTTATTTTTCATATTTTCCTGAAGTGACTACAAATATACAAAAATAAAAAGGTTATTTTAGAGCACTATATCTCCTGTGAAGAAATAATTACTATTTACAAGTATTTACAAAGAAAACTACTGGAACAATGAAAGCTGTGTTAGTCAAAACGCAGATCAGGTAATTTCAATTAATCCAGGTTCGCAAAAGCAATCATAATTCAAGAAATATTTACAGATTTGTTTACCAAAAAACCACTACTAAGCAACGATAATTTTATAAACGAAGTATACCTAGTTTATGTATTAAACAAATAATAACGAAGTAAAGGTGGCATTTGGAGAATTATTCTGTTTTATGTATTTTGTGCCTGATATGCGCGATCACCTATTTATATATTTAAAAATGAATGTTTGTTTGTATGTATGTATGAATGCATGTATATATGTATGTATGTCCGAAAATAAAATGAAAACGGCTCCACCGATTCGCACCAATTTCGCTACAGCAATTCCACCATTTCCTGGGAAAGTCACAATCTATATATAATTCAGATTTGTTGTGTGCAAGAGGATATTTTTGACACTTCAACTCCAATGCTTAGAAAAATTTGTTTACCTAATCTCTTATGTAAACCTGGCGTTTTCCCAAGCATTAGCAAAAGAAAACGAAGTGGATCATTAGCAACAGAAATGATAAACTAAAAACCGAAGGATATAAGTAAACAAGCGATAGTTATGCTCTAAAAAAAATTGACGCCATTTTTTCAAATTTTATCAAAATTCATATCCATAGATTTGAATTACTGTGAGGTCGCAGCAGCGCGAGAAGGGTCAGCTAGTTTATTATAATCAAGGTTGCGAACTTGATATAAAAACCTGACCCATTAAGTACATAAATTTGTCAGGATAAACTAAGAATTTTATAGTGTAGAAAAGACAATTCATCCAGTAGATCGGTTTCGTCCTAATTGGGATCTCATCACGTACTATCCAGAATTTTCCGCCTACAGGGTTCGAATCTGGGCACGTCTACTTCGGAAATTGGTGCTCTAACCACTGTGCCACCCTGTCGAACACTAGACACATTTTTAGTCCTATAGTGACTAATGTAACTTGGTTAGTTTCTTTCTTTTAGGTGGAGCTCATATGGCATCCATTTAGACCCTAAGTCCAAAATAACCATCCACAATCAGTTATTACTGAACAGACACAACACAAGATGGAAAAATGGTCTTGAAATGAAAATTTTTATGTATTTAAACGAACATTCGTTGCGCGAGCGATGATAACATTTCTTATAATCAAGGTTGCGAACTTGATATAAAAACCAGACCTATTAAGTATATACATTTGTCAGGAAAAATTAAGAATTGTATAGTGTAGAAAAGGAACTTCATCCAGTAGACACGTTTCGTCCTTATTGGAAAATCATCACGTACTGGCCAGAATTTGCCGCGGACAGGGCTCGAACCTAGGCACGTCTGCTTCGGAAACTGGTGCCCTAACCACTGAGCCATCCTGCAGCAGCCATATTGTTTCTCTTCTCCAAGTGAAATATTTGATCCTCACGGTGTATTACTCTCAACCTGAGTTTCAGTTCTTATTTATGCATATTGGGAACGTTCAGGAAAAGTTAATTTAATGTAGTAAACAATCAAGTCTCGCATACAATGTATTTGACTGGAAATGCCGGTTGCACAATTTCTATGCAGCCACGAACTGTAACTCCTTGCAACTTCCGCCAAATATTTATAGTTTATACAATTAAACAATAAAAGATTGCACGGGTGGTGGTAGCAATTATTTAAATCAAGTTTGAAAGCTTGAAGTAAACACCAATCCAATTGTCTTTAACCAGTCGTCGAACAGCATAGCTAAACTACCGTCAGTCACACGTACTGACAAGTTTCGAACTTACATGATCATCATCAGAGCACGGCCGCGAACTGACTAGCAAGGATCAAACTTTAATGCCTATATATGCAAATAAAAATTAGATATGCGGCTCCAACATCTAATAATCTCGCATAAATTGTGCTTGACTGGATATGTCGGTTGCTAAATTTCTATGCCGTCATCATCATCATGCAGAGCCATCCAGAAGTCAAAAGTGATTAATGTTTCACTGCCGTATAACCAATAGTCGTTCATGGTTATATGTGGATTGTAAAATAACGCTAGGTCACTCATGCATAGTGAGGATCATTTATATTCGGAGTTATCCTTGTCTTAAATAGTCTGCCAACCAAGGCTGATATACAGTATTTGCCCAGATGCCAGTAGTCAAATTTTTCTTCAGTATTCAAAACTTACTTTCTCGTCTGGCACGTTTGCTCTTATTCCGTCAAATACATTTAACCATAAAAGTTATTGCGCAGTCAGATCAAACTTGAGGCTTCACATAAAACAGGACAATGGCTGTGATCATTTAGACCCGGCAAGTTTCATGCTACAATTCCCGGACTGAGTAGCCTCTGTTCGCAGGTCGTCAGGCCGAAATTTCTATGGCTACCTGCCACCTCTTCCCATTTAGCTCATTTCATAATATTTTGATTTGTCAATGTGAAAATGTTTTATCACATAGAAAGGTTCTGAAGTTCTAAATCATACTGCAGTTTTGTACAATTTGACTTACAAACTTGTTTTTCTATTCATAGTGTCTGTCTCTTACAACGTAACACAACAAGATCGTTAAAATGATGATACATTTACATTTACACAACTTGATTTTTAATTGATTGACTAATCTCACTGGTTTTGTGACTGTGTAGCAGTCTTTACATTCTTGTTTGGAAATGTTTTTTAATTAATATTTTTAATGAGTTATATAGAGAGTGAGATTAATAAAACTATTAATAAAAATAGTAATACTTCCACGGTAGGGCAAAACCGAATATGTGGCCTACAATAATGAATGGTATATCAGCTAAATAAACCTTTATTTATATTTATATCCTGTATAAATTTAATGTTTTCCTGTAATTATTTGTGTAAAAACTATTTAAACATATTTACATATAAGAATATTCATATAAGCAACAATGTGCTCATGTTATCATCATCATCACCATCATCATCATCAACATCATCATCACGCACAGCCATACACAAGCCAAAAATGATTGATGTTTCAGTGCCATATAACCATAGGTCGTTCATGGTTATATGTGGACATTGTTAATGTGACTCACTGAAAGAGAGCAAGTATGCCAGTCGAGAAGGGTAAGTTTCGGCTGCTGAAGGAAACATTGGTCACTGGCATCTGGGCAGATTGTGCTCATCAGCCTTGGTTTGCGTACTATCTAGAAGGAAAACTCCGAACACAAACCGTCCTCACTAGGAATGAGCGACCTAGTGTTTTATTACAGTCCCCGTATAACCAGGAATAAAACGAATTAAAATGTTCGCTTCTTAAGGTTATATATCAGTGAAACATTAGTCAATTTTGGCTTTGTATTGCTGTGCATGATGATGATGATGATGACGACGATGATGATTAGATAATATATCCTGACTAGGATTGGGTAACAGCGTTATTTGACAGTTCACATTTTACCATGAACGGCTTATGGTTATATTGCAGTGAAACATTAGTCAATTTTGGCTTTTGTATGGCTGTGCATGATGATGCATAACATGATATATCAGCAATAATTATTAAATAAATAAAGAAATATATATATATATATATATATATATATATATATATACCATTATCTTATATATAGATATCCATTAATTTATACGTTTACACTATATATTATACATATCGAAATAATTATATAAACAACCATGTGAGATCTTCCCACATTTTGTACCTAAATATCCATTCATTTTATATACGTGTACACACCATAAATGATATGCATATAATGTAAGCAACCATGTCGGATTCTCAAGGATTTAATCAGTAAAATGCATAATTGTTAAATTTTACTGTCTACTTGTTTGTCTATGTATTCCAACAATATATATATCTTTATAATGTCCATGCCTTTTAATATTACACAGAATATTTATAATTAGGAAGAAAGAACACATTAATAACAATGTGGATAAAGGCCATTTATTTCGTGAATACTAATCATCGCTTATACAATCATACATATTTATACATTTTGGGTTTTCAATTGATTATGCTAGTGGTAACAAATCTGACTCATTTTTACTGATGTTTCTTGTTTTGGCTAGTTGGTGAGTGTGTATGCGTTTGTGTTTGTGTGTATGCGTGTTTGCATGTAAATGTCATTCTCGAAGTATTGCGAAGTGATGTCTGAGATCTTGTCATTATTGTTTTGATAGCTTGAGAATTAAACATTTGTGCGCATTGTTCACTGTTACATATACAAGTGCTATTTTTCCCAGTATAGTTGATTGTTTCACCTCGTTGCGCAAAGTTTTCACGTGGTAACAACGCCAGTGTTGATTGCAGTGTTAAACGCTCACATTGTTTGGAGACTTCTGTCATCGTTTGCGCCTCTGTTATTTCCACTTCAGTTTGTTGCCAATCCGATTGTACGTTTGTTGATTCTAGTCGAGGGCCTGTTTGTTCTTGGCTGGATACAAGTAGATTGTTGTTGAATTTTGTTATTCTTGGCCAGTCGATAAGAATATCATGTTGATGAAACTTTTGAATGTTAAGGTCAGGTGCTTGTTGTTTTATGTAAAGGGCTTCGTAGATAAATAATAATTTTTCGGATTTTGCTTTATGTAAAATTGTGAAATTGGTCGAATTGACAGGGTGCCCCGTTGCCAATATGTGATCGGAAATAGCTGATTTTCCTGACGGTGGCAAGCCTTTGTTAATCAATTTCTGTGGCAAATGTTGCTGGTTTCTGCTTATCAATTGCTTCTTCGTACGTCCGATATATGTGCTACCGCACATACATGAGAATTTGTAGACTGAATGATTTTGAGAGAATTGGCAATTGATCTTTGGCATCCAACCTCATGATTCTCTGTGTATTAAATGTCATATTAACTATAACACTGGGAAAGTTCTCCATAGTTATTCTATTCAGCCACCGTGCAATTATTGAGGCTGGTACGTCGCCTCTAAATGGTAAGTTTAGGAAAACCTGCTTGACAGTATCCTCTCTAGTGCGAATCTGCCGTGGTCTGATGTTGACATCAATGAAACGCTCTGGGTAGTTAATCATTAGCAAAATTTTCCTGAGGTAGTACAGTACTTCCTCAATCTTGTCTTCAGAGCAGATCTTCCTTAATTCTGTTTGCTAGGTTGTTTACTAAGTTCCTTTTGTGGCATTTTGGCACACTACTATTGTAGTGAACGTATTGGCCGGTGAAAGTGGATTTTCTATATATGGTCTGTGTCAAATCCCCGTTTTCTTCTCGAGTGAGTTTGATGTCAAGGAAGGGAAAACTGTCGTCTTTCTCTACCTCGAGAGTAAAGTTGATGTCTGGATCGGCTCCATTTGCTTGTTTGAGGATTTCAGAAGGGTCTGCTGCTTCTGAGATGAACAACAACATATCATCTACATACCTTTTGTAGAGTGCGCACTGGTCAATTATACTTTTTAGGCTCGTTATTTCCAGATGATACAAGTATACATCTGCCAGGATGGGTGCGATGCAACTTCCAATATCTACACCATTGATCTGGCGATAGTATATCCCTTCGAATGTAAATTGCACGTTTTTAGTACATGCCAATATGAGGACTTTGATGTCATTGGTGCCTATCGGGAAATCAAAAAAACTCATTTTTGATGAGGTCACACAAGATCTCCGTTTTCTTATCCAGTGGTATGTTTGTAAATAAGGATGAGACGTCGAGCGAGACCATTTTATTCTGTAGGATGTTCTTCCCAATCAATTCATTTGCTAGTTCGAAGGAGTCCTTGATAGTGTTTGCGTTTATGATTCTCCGTATTGGTTCAAGTAATTTGCAGAGAAACTTGGCTGGCTTATGTTGTGGATCGTTGATCATTGACTTAGTGGGCCGCATCGAGAGAGCTCCTGAGGCTGTCGCGGCTTTATGAGTTTTTGGTTTGCCGTACAATCTTGCGCTGTTTTTTCCGACGGGTTTTTCCTTTTGGATGTCTTCTATGAGTTTTGATCTAATATCGGAGTCAGCCATCGATGTTAAAAAGTGTTTTTCCATCTTTTTCAAAATTGTATTAATTCTTGATTTGATGTTTGTTGAATCATCTTTTTGTTTGATGTCATGCTTAAATTTAGATTTATCATTTATTATAATGGTCAAGGACTTCCTATAAACATCGGCTTCAAGTATAACAATTCCTGAATCTTTTTCGGGTGTGGCAAGTCGTGTGGATTTGTCTGATTGGAGTTTTCTGAGTTCGTCTATGTGCTGTTTTGTGATGATTTGGCTGCCTTTGAATTCCTTCTTGTATTGTTCTAGTGCGCCTACTATCTCAGCTTTCAGTCCTTGTCCATTGAATGCATGTGAGGCGGTGTCTTTCGTTAAGTCATTGTAGAAATTTTCCGTTCCAGCCTGAATGTCAATAATGTCACATTCACTTAGGTTTTTCTTGACTACGCAGAATTTTGCTCCTAAAGAGGGTAATTCTTTCTGGTGTTTTGACAAGATCACTTTTGAATAATTGTGAATAAAAGCGTCTGGATTCGAAGGAAATTTGGATTGGGTAGGAAATTTGTCCAGGTCCCTCGTGAGGTCCTTGGTTTCTTTGTCCGCTGTTAGTTTCATCAGCATTTCTATCTTCTTAGTGAAAGTGGTGTATTCACTGTCGTTCATATATATATATATATATATATATATATATACATATATATACTCAATCACTGGGTTGTCAAATTGCAAGACTGAACGACAGTGAATACACCGCTTTCACTAAGAAGATAGAAACGCTGATGAAACTAACAGCGGACAAAGAAACCAAGGACCTCACGAGGGACCTGGACAAATTTCCTACGCAATCAAAATTTCCTACGAACCCAGACGCTTTTATTCACAATTATTCAAAAGTGATCTTGTCAAAACACCAGAAAGTATTACTCTCCTTAGGAGCAAAATTCTGCGTAGTCAAGAAAAACTTAGGTGAACGTGACATTATTGACATTCAGGCTGGAACGGAAAATTTCTACAATGACTTAACGAAAGACACCGCCCCACATGCATTCAATGGACAAGGACTGAAAGCTGAGATAGTAAGCGCACTAGAACAATACATGAAGGAATTCAAAGGCAGCCAAATCATCACAAAACAGCACATAGACGAACTCAGAAAACTCCAATCAGACAAATCCATACGACTTGCCACACCCGACAAAGGATCAGGAATTGTTATACTTGAAGCCGACGCTTATAGGAAGTCCATGAACGATATCATAAATGATCAATCTAAATTTAGAGCATGACATCAAACAGAAAGATGATTCAACAAACATCGAATCAAGAATTAATGCAATTTTGAAAAAGATGGAAAAACACGTTTTAACATCGATGGCTGACTCCGAGATTAGATCAAAACTCACAGAAGACATCCAAAAGGCAAAACCCGTCGGAACAAACACCGCAAGATTGTACGGCAAACCAAAAACTCATAAAGCCGTGACAGCCTCTGGAGCTCCTACGATGCGGCCCATTATGTCAATGATCAACGCTCCACAACATAAACCAGCCAAGTTTCTCTGCAAACTACTTGAACCAATACGGAGCATCATAAACGCTAACACTATCAAGGACTCCTTCGAACTAGCAAATGAATTGAAGGGAAAGAACATCCTACAGAATAAAATGGTCTCGCTTGACGTCTCATCCTTATTTACAAACATACCACTGGATAAGACAACGGAGATCTTGTGTGACCTCATCAAAAATGAGTTTTTGATTTCCCTATAGACACCAATGACATCAAAGACCTCATATTAGCATGTACTAAAAACGTGCAATTTACTTTCGAAGGGATATACTACCGCCAGATCAATGGTGTAGCTATGGGAAGTTGCATCGCACCCCTCCTGGCAGATGTATACATGTATCACCTGGAAAAAACGAGCCTAAAAGGTATAATTGACCAGTGCGCACTCTACAAAAGGTATGTAGATGATATCTTGTTGTTCATCTCAGAAGCAGCAGACCCTTCCGAAATCCTCAAACAAGCAAATGGAGTCGATCCAGACATCAAATTCACTCTCGAGGTAGAGAAAGACGACAGCTTTCCCTTCCTTGACATCTAACTCACTCGAGAAGCAAACGGAGATTTGACACTGGCCATACATAGAAAATCCACTTTCACCGGACAATACATTCACTACAACAGTAGTGTGCCAAAATCCCACAAAAGAAACTTAGTAAACAACCTAGCAAACAGAATCAGGAAGATCTGCTCTGAACACAAGATTGAGGAAGAATTGGGCTACCTCAGGAAAATTTTGCTAA
The DNA here is from genome assembly GCA_029291075.1 of Eudiplozoon nipponicum. Classification (NCBI taxonomy): domain Eukaryota; kingdom Metazoa; phylum Platyhelminthes; class Monogenea; order Mazocraeidea; family Diplozoidae; genus Eudiplozoon; species Eudiplozoon nipponicum. The sequence goes on along the minus strand of JAQBSW010001685.1, from coordinate 42,975 downwards.
TGAACAACTACCCAGAGTGTTTCATTGATGTCAACATCAGACCACGGCAGATTCGTACTAGAGAGGATACCGGCAAGCAGGTTTTCCTAAACTTACCATTTAGAGGCGACGTACCAGCCTCAATAATTGCACGGCGGCTGAATAGAATAACTAAGGAGAACTTTCCCAGTGTTAAAGTTAATATGACATTTAGTACACAGAGAATCATGAGGTTGGATGCCAAAGATCAATTGCCAATTCTCTCCAAATCATTCATAGTCTACAAATTCTCATGTATGTGCGGTAGCACATATATCGGACGTACGAAGAAGCAATTGATAAGCAGAATCCAGCAACATTTGCCACAGAAATTGATTAACAAAGGCTTGGCACCGTCAGGAAAATCAGCTATTTCCGATCATATATTGGCAACGGGGCACCCTGTCAATTCGACCAATTTCACAATTCTACATAAAGCAAAATCAGAAAAATTATTATTTATTTATGAAGCCCTTTACATAAAACAACAAGCACCTGACCTTAATATTCAAAAGTTTCATCAACATGATATTCTTATCGACTGGCCAAGAATAACAAAATTCAACAACAATCTACTAGTATCCAGTCAAGAACAAACAGGCCCTCGACTAGAATCAACAAACATACAATCGGATTGGCAACAAACTGAAGTGGAAATAACAGAGGCGCATACGGTGACAGAAGTTTCCAAACAATGTGAGCGTTTAACACTGCAATCCACACTGGCGCTGTTACCATGTGAAAATGATAAATTTGCGCAACAAGGTGAAACGATCAACTACACTGGGAAAAATAGCACTCGTACATGTAACAGTGAACAATGCGCACAAATGGTTAATTCTCAAGCCATCAAAACAATAATGACCAGATCTCAGACATCACTTTGCAATACTGCGAGAATGACCTTTACATGCAAACACGCATACACACAAACACAAACGCATACACACTCACCAACTAGCCAAAACAAGAAACAGAAGTAAAAACGAGTCAGATTTGTTACCACTAGCATAATCAATTGAAAACCCAAAATGTATAAATATGTATGATTGTATAAGAGATGATTAGTATTCACGAAATAAATGGCCTTTATCCACTTTGGTATTAATGTTCTTTCTTCCTAACTATATACACATATATATATATATGTATATATATATATATATATATATATATATATATATATATATATATATATATATACAAAAGATACACACCCGATTCATGCCTGTAACACTGCTTCATATTATCTTAGCTGCTCAAAGTTGCAATACGCCAACCTTGAAATATTTCTTTGGTTGACCCGTAGTTTAGACTTTCATAAACTGCGCACCAAATCACATGGGAACTGTAACTGCTTAATATAGTGATAATAAAGATCTTTCTAATATAACGTTGTTTGCGCTCTACACTTTAACGTCACTAATTCATCTAGTTTTCTGAAAGTTTCTTTTGAAATGCTAGATTTAATAAAATTCATTGTACTCTTCCTTTATGCAAAAAGAAAAAGAAATTTTATCGGTTTTCTGTAAATGTGAGAGTATTACTTGTTTTATTAACCCCACTCACTCTATAACCTATTGCAAACAGTGTGAGATTAGGTAAACCTGGATTTGAGTTGGAGTCATTCTATATTCTATCAACAGTTTTATTAACAACTATAACATATTTCAAACAACATGAGATAAGGCATACCGGGACATAAAGGCTACCTTAATATAATGCAAACATACATTTTGTTGAAGCTTCTACGCGTCCGGAAAAAGCAATTTAAAAAAATACTGACATCACGGATAGGGGTGAATGTCAAACCATACGTTTATTTATATTTATTCTATAAATGTCAATTTAGATTAGATTACACATATACGCATGTATAAGTTCGTGTGGGTGGGTAGTTTCGAATATACATGCGAGTGTAAAAGAATAGTTATAAAGACCGTATATTGGGGTGGACAAGAAAATTACTTTAGTAAGTAAAGTAAATATCTAGATCTGTCTTAAATGAGAATATCACATTTGCAACAAGTTGTTTTTTATGTGAGTATGGGGTCAACCCTGATTATGGGAATGGAAGTAAAGTTTTAAAAATTCTGAAAATATTCGGCAAAAATTAATTCAAAAGCATTTTCGTATGAGCAGTGTTAAGACAGTTTCAGAGTCACGGGGCCAGTGAAAACACATCCATAAATTAAAGAATAAGCTGTGCACTTGTAAATGTAATGGAAACAAGATTTTACCAAAGTCTCGAAACCGCCAGTTGTGGTTTTGCGGTATTGTTCAACGACTGGTTAAATACAATGGAATTGGTATTTATTTCAAGCTCCAATCATGATTTAAAGAATTGTTACCACCACCCACACAATCAATAATTTTTTACTTTTATTACCTATATATATGTGGCGATTTGTGTTTGCATAAATCTCGCAATCTTGATTTAAATAAAAGGTAATTTAATTACACTTTTTTTAGTTTAGAATGTTTTTCCAGGGCAAACATTGGGTGCGCACTTTTGCGTTAAACGTACACACTCCGCCTATTACGTGATTAGATATTTATATATAGATTGGTATTTACATGGAGGCAAATATTGAGTTTGAGAATTCTGATAGCATGACACGGGAGTCCAAGGATCTAACTTGGCAGATTTTCAAGCGAAAATAAACCCAGCAGACTCTTATAGACTCAAATTACTGATACAGACTTTGCGACTATAGGAATCTCATTAGTTATTAGGGCCAGAGCCTCTACAAATTACAGCAAGTGTGCCAGTCAAATTTTTATCAGTATAGCATCGTAAAATCCGGAAAAGGATCAGAATGAATCGGAGATGACGAAATGCTACTTAAAGTTTACAATATTTTGGACATTATAGATATATATGCTGTTGCATAAATGGCCTTCTTAGAGAATGTCAGAAAAACCATGGTCAGTTTTAGAGACAAGACTGTAAAAGCAGAACCGCGTAATGCTTTTGAGTTTCTAATGGCCGTAATTCAAAGGAGACATCATCCGAGAAGGTCGATAAAAATGGGCAAACTGTTGCGCCTAAACTAGATCGGGCGTAATCTTTCTTCAGAATTTTTATGAATGCCTTTGTGCAAAAGTTTTGGGAAATAAATGGAAATCAAGTTGTGATTAATTCTATTTCTACTGCAGCAATCCAAGCCAGAGTCAGAGCCATGAATTTTGATTGACCAAACAAACGCAGAGGGTTAAACGACGTGTACAAACTGCAAGAACCACAGGCAATCAGAGTGCATCCGATCTGGGCGAATAAAGAAGCTCTCCCTAAGATAGAAGAAGATATTTGCGATTTAAGAAGTGAAGTCTTGAATAAAGAACGTCAAATTGAGTATGTGACGAGAAATAGATCGCAATTTCTATGTCAGGATTAAGATTTTTGGTGTTGAGGGACTCGTTTGCGCCAAAGTTTTGATGGACAACGAAGATAGTGTTAGTAAAATGTGAATATGGACAGAATATCAAGTGCCACATAAAAAGCTGTCTATACTCGCGTTTAGTTGGATCCAGATGGAATGGCAGCATCAAACCGATAGAGAGAAATTCCTGACAGGGAAAAGCATGACATCTCGCTAATGGAAGCCTTATGTCCTTAATTGGAATACTTAGGGTGAAATCAAAGAGTGCGATGAGATGGGACTGCGCAGAGACAAATGTATACATAGAAATATTTATTTCAGTCGATCTTAGGAGGAAAACTACAAGTATTTGGAAACGGTATTGACCTGGCCGAAACAATATGGATTGGTGGTCTAACCTAATAATAGCAAAATTAGATGTTTTTCGGTTAAATAACTCGGATGTACACATTCGAATGACAGTATTAAACATTTAGAAAATATTATCTAATCCATCAAGAACCTAATGAAGTCATTAATCGTGTGCCAGACATAATCAGCTATTATCGACGATTTATTCTATGTATAGTCGGACGTTTTGGATCGTTATCACACCTTCTTACACGATTGTTGAGCAAAATAAGGAAATCCTGGTCTATCATCTTGAGTCAGAAAGAAACAAATCCGTGGGGCTGATGAAATCTTACTTCAAATAACTACTCCAGCACCTATAGAATGTGAGAAACATTCGGGCATAGTCACACTGCTACAGCAAAGAGATAAAGGTTTTTAAGGCCAACTGGGTTTTACAGCTGAATGCGAGATTAACGCTATGATAAATTTATTATGTGTTGCTTGCTATTAATACTGCAGTGTTACATTTTGAGCATTATTTAGACCTTTGTCAGTTCAAGCTACTGACAGATCACAAATTGTGAATAAGCATACTTAGTAAAACCGCGTGTTTAATTACTCTCGCAGGGTGAATTCCAAGATTTCCCGATTTGCTGATTTCGACTTCACTGCCTCTCGTATTGCTGGTAAAGAGTATATTGTAGAAGATGTACTTCGCAGACATCGAGGTCATACGTTACGATTCGTTTAACAATCTAAATGATTCACTCTACATTTCAGTTAAGCAAAACTATGAAGCGCAAGGATTGGATCCTTTAACGGTAATATCGGCTAAGTTACCGGGCTATGCTCGTAAATTCCTGATTGGCAAGTGGTTGTTATGGGAAAATTCTAGAAACCATCCTCGTTGGAGTTAAGCTCAAAAATAATTAAAATACTCGATTTTGGACATTCATCCGTAAAGCCTCCATTTGACTTACTATTCTCAGATATGTATGGCTGCATAAGTCTAAAGATATACGAGCTTGGGTAAGAGCCTTTGCCAAATGCCAAACCCATAAGGTTTAGAGACAGACAAGGATCGAGTTGCGGAATATTTGGATTGTTCAAACGTATATTTAGATCCGACAATTAAAAAATGTGAAAACGATATGCTACGTTACCTCCGATTTGAGATCGGCATTGAAAGGTTATTTGACTAATAAAAATAGAAAATATTCTTAAATATTGATTCAAAATTTCTCAGTGCTGTCCTCCTTGTTTTTGTTTTCGCCGCCGTTTTTAATGCGGGACAATTGATAGCACTGGTAGGTCGATAAAATCTGGAATCCTTTACATTTATAGGTGCGCCAATTTTTGGTCTTGATTAATTCTCACTTTTCTCATTCAAATTAGATCTATTTATATTTATTTTAATTTTTTTGTCTGCCGGTCTTCATACCTATTCTCTTATACTCACATGTATACACAAACTTATCCACGTCACCTCCACGCACAAACAACCTATATACACATATGTGTACTCTACTAAAGTGACATTTATAGAATAACTATAAGCAAACCCTATGGATTGACATACACGCCTATCCGTGATGTCTCGATTTTTTAAATTACTTTTCCGGACGCGTAGAAGGATCAACAAATTTTTAAATTTTAATCATATTGCAGTAATCCTCAAATTCCCGGTTTACCTAATCTCATCCTGTGTGCAATAGGTTATAGAGAGAGAGAGGTTTGTAAAACCATTACTCTATCGTTTGAAAAAGACCGAATACGAAGCCTACACTAACGAATATTATCTCAACCAAATACAAATTTATACTCATATCCTGTATAAAATTATTTTTTTCATTTAAATATCTGTGTCCAAATCCATATACATATTATTGTATATATATATATATATATATATATATATAGTATATATATATATATATATATATATATATATATAAATTTACATGTAAGTGAAAAGATTGATTCATACGAATAACTTTGGGTATATAATGTATAAAAAATATTTTTATTTTTTATTTAAAAAATTGAACCCTTGAACACATCAGGGTTAAATGAGATACCTTGTAAAAATTGAAAACTCAGGTATATAGATGAAACCATGTGTCCAATAAAGGTACGTAGAGGGTAACATGAAATATGGTCATAATCATTGATCAGATCTAGCCAGGCACTCAATGGACATAGGTCATCAGATAAACCGGGATGGCTATACATAGATTGCACTACGTAACCGAAATAGATTAACCAGGTTTATCAGGGAATCAATCGAAATTAAATCAGGAGTGAACGGCATATATATATTATGCATATTTCGATAAACATATAAGCAACCATGTGAGTTTCTCTCACATCTTATATAAATCGAATAAATTCATCTAAATATATTTACGTGTACATCCCATATGTAATCTGCATATCTAAATAAACTTATAGGCAACCAAGTGAGGTCCTCCCAGATTTTTTAAATATATATATATATATATATATATATATAATATATATATATATATATATTGTTTGGAATCTTCTGTCATCGTATGCGCCTCTGTTATTTCCACTTCAGTTTGTTGCCAATCCGATTGTACGTTTGTTGATCCTAGTCGAGGGCCTGTTTGTTCTTGGCTGGATACTAGTAGATTGTTGTTGAATTTTGTTATTATTGGCCAGTCGATAAGAATATCATGTTGATGAAACTTTTGAATATTAAGGTCAGGTGCTTGTTGTTTTATGTAAATATATATATATATATATATATTTACATATCTCCATCCATCAATACATTTATATAAATGCATACATGTATACAACTGTATAATGTATATATATATATATATGTCAACATATGAGTAACTATGTAAGTTCCTCCGAAAACCCACGATTTACCAAAATTAAAGCCAAATTACCTCTTTCTAACTCAATCTAAATTGTTTCGTTTACTTTCTCAAATTCATAGTCGCAGTCTCTTAGTTGGATTTATAATTAACTCTGATTCCTCTAATTTACGTTTCCTTCCATTTGAGAAGGCTTCATTAAATATGGGGCCTAATGGTTTTTCTACAGATATCATATTCATAACATTTATTCCTGATTTTATTTCAGTTGATTTCCTAATCAGCCTGGTTAATCTATTTCGGTTACAAAGAGCAATACGTTTACAGCCAACCCAGTTTATCTAATGACCTTTCTCCATTGAGTGCCTGGCTAGATCTGATCTATGACTATGTCCATATTTTATGTTCCCCTCTGCGTACCTTTATTGGACGCCTTGTTCCACATATATACCTGAGTTTCAATCGTTACAAGGTATCTCAGAAACCCCTGATATGCTCAGGGGTTCTATTTTTTAAATAAAAAATAAAAAATATTGGTAATGTCATATTCCAAAAGATATTCGTAGGAACCCATCTTGTTGTTTACATGTAAATTTTTTTATTTACACGGGTATGTATAGGGTTTGGACGTAGATTTTTAAATGAAAAAAAATAATTTATACTGGTTATGAGTATAAATGTGTATTTGGTTGAGATACGATTCGGTGTTCGTCATGAATGTCCAATTTCCAAAATTTTGTTTAATTTTGTAATAGATGTTAGCATAAACAAGACTTTTCCATTCGTTCAGGATGCAAGTGTTAAAGTTCTCCTAAGCGGTCGATTAGTCGATCCTGAATATAAAGACGAAATCTTACTTCTATCGAAAATCAAAATTCTGCTCAGGTCAACTTGATTATATTAATAGTCGTTGTTACGTCTTTCGGTATGAAATTCGCACCCTCTAAATTTAAAATACTTTTACAACATCACCAACCACGCACTCCAATGCAGCGATTACAAAGTGAAGATTTAGACATAATTGACAGGTTTACATATCTTGGCAATTCTATCAAACTCTGGAAATATGTTTGACAAGGTGAGTATGATAATCGAACCTTTCCCATTTAAGTGAAAAATGTGATTACTTCACTCTGTCATAAAGGTCGTGATTATGATTCATCTGTATGTGCAGTTTTATTATACGATAGTGTGACTTGGCCTCTTAGAGTTGATGATTTTAGATGCACATATGCATTTTATTATTGTTGCTTGAGAAGCATAGCATATGTAGGTTATCAATAATGAATTCACAACGCTGACATACGTAGTTATATTGTAGGGGTACTCTTCGCTGTTGCTATCTCGTTCCTGATTTTGTACCCCTACTACATATCAATGGTGGTTATTATTATTACCCGTGCGTCTAATCAGTCTGATCTTTTTCGGATGATTGATGTGAGAAGGCAAAAATATAAGTGTTAAGATCACCGTTTGTAACGATTCTATCTCAGTACATGATATTAATATATTGTTCTCTGAAGTTCGGATAATCCAAATCGTCAAACTAATAGGAATAAGTTCACTATGACCAATAGTCCACCGCGTGTTTTCTTCGTTCCCAGCGCGGTTCTGTTCTTTTTATAAAAACACTATTAATTACACATAAAATTTCAGTTTAAGAAATATCGGTTAAAACTGCTTGAGACTAGAAAGGATTGTTCCTAAAATCACAGCTAAGGGAAATATTGTTTAAGGACAGAGTTAGAATATTTGACCTTAAAGAGCACAGCGTTTGTAAAAATTGATCTTCGTTGGGTTGTAACACGGAGCCGCGTGTTACAATATTGTTGGATTGGGCAACAAGTGCTCTTCGTTAGGCGAGCAAATAAAGCTTCATCAACTACTTTAGTTTTGTCATGTTTTGCGTATGCCCACAGTTCCATTGCTCAGCAGAGCAAAGATCACTCCCTCTGGGTCAGATTGATATAAGAAACAAAGTGGTTATGTTTTGACATTACGGAAATAGTTATATTTAACTAAATCATAATTGGGTAGTATAGGACCTACTAGTCTGCCAGGATGTGTTCTATATCATATTTCGTGTTTGGGAACCTAACGGGATAAGACATTGACTATCTTGATTCAGATTTACAGTAGAGTCATCTTTATAGATGTTTTATTATTTGGGCAGAGTAGCAACGAGGTTTGGTTTTGTTTATGACGTGATAAGGTGATAACCGCAAGGATGTTCGAATGCCTACATTGTGTTGCCTTAAAGCTGATTTGGCCAAAATGGTGTTGTATAGAGATTTAGTTTGCATTACTTTTGTGTGTTTTTTAGGTAAATATACTCATAGTAACCAGGTCCTCACCCTAATAATCCTTTTCTTAAAAATGTATGGGCCTAAATTATTGTTTTTGACATTATTAAAATATTTTCTTGTTTTTTTTGTTATTTTTATTATGGATATATGACATTAAAGCATTACTTACTAATAGCTTTTGTTTTTCTGTGCATGATTATATGATGTTTAATATTCAAGACCCATTCCAAGTTTTCAGTAGTAATGCATATTGTTTTATTCCTTTTTGGTTTCGTAAACTAAAGTATATATTTCCTATTCGTGCATATAAATATTCTTGTTTGTAATGATTATTTTATACTGTTCTTTCTGCGCCATGAATGTACTTTTGTTTCATTTTCCGAAGGGCACATCTCGTTTCATCGAAAAACTCCCTCTTGAGCAGCTGCGAAGAATGTTTCCTTAATGCAAATTTGTCAGAAAGACACCCAATCGAATTATTGGGCTTCAGGATGAAGTAAAATGCTTACTAAGTTCAATAGAGTCTGCATAGCATATTAATAATTATGTCCAATTAGACACCACGCACCTAGAACTCATAACACTTTTGAGAAATCTCTGGATGTATTTGTGTTAGACCACGAATTTAACTTCTTTATTAATAATTTGTCCAAAGGCCGCAAATTATTGACCAAACATTTGGCGTAGACGCTGTCAATAGATGAACCTTCAGTAGGGTGTAAAATATATTTCCGATTCCTCGAACTAACGACATTCAAACTGAATATGTTTGCTCCTCACCCAGTGACGTTAGCATACACTAAATATAGAGAAACGTAGCCAATTTGTTCAAGAATTTAGAAGGATCAGACATTAGAACAGCATACATTAATCATATTATGGACTAACTATTAATTTTGAATAGAACGTTTCATAACAGGCGGCAATTAAATCAACTTTGATAAAACAGATTTAATACCGCAAAAGCGATGATATAAACTTTGAATATTGTTATCCTCTTGACAAAATTATCGTCAACTATTTAAAGAATTCAAAAATGAATGCTAATTCTTTTAATAATTTATCGTGAGCCATAACAAAAGAATAGTGGGTTTGCTTCTTCAAGCAATTAATAACACATTTAGAGAAAGACTGGGCAATATGCAAATCGCTCCCGGATTTACACACGAAGAGATTAATAATTCTCGAGACGCATTTTCTATCTTTCAATTCGAATTTTAAAACTAACAAGAAAATTGATGCCAATGATAAAATTAAAATCAATTGGCAACAAATTTTCCTAACTTTTTCGGTGAATCACCCCAATGAATTCAGTTAACTAATATAGTTCACGTTAATGGTAGAATTTGTTGAAGACATTGGTGAAACATTAATATTTATCATGGGAGAATTTAATGTCAAAAGTTTGAAGGACATGTTGCTAGAAGCAGCCACGGAAAAGAATATTTCCACGAAAGACTATCATAAACTCATTTATATCTAGGCTAAGGACGCAAATCTCCACGAAAATTCATCATAACTAAGGCTTCTTGCGAAAATTTAGTTATGAATTTATTTCGAAATTCGGATATTTGTTTAGTTGGTAGACTCGAGGATAGATAGAACATAGATATTTTACAATTCATTCGTCTATCCCAAATGCGTATTTTGACTGAAATAACAGAATTATTTAGAGTACATCTGTTTGTTTCATCTCATGAAGTGAAAACTATGAGTTATTGATAACTCGCACCATATCAATACTGCTCATGTAAAAATTGCTTTTAAAAAAGGTCGTACTTCCTACAAAATTTAAGGTCACCGGAGATGAGCTTACATAAAATACTGTCTAAAAGAATTTGGGCATCTTAATTAGACGTTTCTCCGACAGCCAATGGGCCATATAGAACGTGCTGTGATTATCTTAAAGTAAATTCTGTCACGTATTCTATTTTTACTATTAATAAATTATCAGACATCGTAGTGCTAAGAACTATATTTTGCTGATTAACTTTATAAATGTGTACAATTAAATTTCTCTAGCACATGAATAAATGGAAGAAATTAACATCTATTCTTTTAATTTATTTGCAATTTAATCTAGAGTACGGCACGCATTCTTTTCAGAGTTTGATTAATAACAGTACAAAATTAATTTAAAGCGGCATTAACAAACATGTTATGCAATTAAACTACAAGTGTTGTTCAAGGAAACAAACTAGCTTCTTCCAGCAATCAAAGAGAAACGCCTATAATGCCGACCTAAAATATTATTTAACATTATACATGCACAAGTTGTCGATCAACTTATGTATGCCGATCGACTCGATGGTTAATTGCTCGAAAAAGAAAATTGTAATTTAAACGCTTGTTTTAAATCAAAAGTTCAATATACGTATGCAGTTGCGAAACACGTTTGTTCTCCAGGTGTAGCATTTAATGTAATAACTAAATAGAATAACGGGAAGGATTAAGCCACATATGGATTTTTATATGTAAACAAACTGCAGCCAGATTTATGCAAGCAGAAAAAGGCATGTTAGAGCATTCAACTTGAACTAGAGATGATGCATGCAGTGGATTGGCTGTTTCCTTGCAGTAAAACCTCACCACGTTTAATTTTTTTCATTTTGTCTATATATATATATATATATATATATATATATATAAAAGTAATGTTAATTTTTAGATATTAGATAAGAATGTGAGAAAGAAATGGTTATTGTATCTAATAAATATTTTTTTTAATTTTTGCATATGGAATGGGTACTATGAGTTTCATATGAAATCTTTGACATGGCCACTACAAAGTCAACTCACTATATAGGCAGACTTTATATGGTATCCCAACAAATGTTTTCGTAATGCTAAGTCTGTAAAAAGCATAATTATGACTTGGAATTCATCGTCAAATTTTAAGATCTAGTTATTTTAATTTTCAGTTTTAAAATTTAAGTTTGTCTACACAAAAGGGAATTATTTATGATCATGATGGAAAATTGGTATATTTATATTCAAGTGGGAAATAGTACAGTCTTTCGAAGAAAAGAACGTTGCTCAAAATAAATTAAAATAACATGAAATACAATTTGAAAAGACATTAACAAACATTCCATTTATAAATTTGAAGCCGTACTTTTGAAACTTATTTTTTCCATTAATCCAGAACAATATGACGGAGTATAGAAGATATGCTTAAACATTTATTCTAACATAGCATAAAGAAAAATTATAAATGTTTTAGGCATTAAAATTTGAACTTCATTTATATTGTTTATAATATTGAAAGAAATTCATTATTAAAATAACGTAAATTTGATTATGTGGATTAAACAGATTCAAATTCAAACACAAAAAATGAGCTTTTCAATATGCCTTAATAATTATCTAGGTCCTTCGCTCATCGAAATATATTAATCCAGTTAAAAATTGTATTCCTTACGTTCCTTGTCGTCCAAAAGACATTTTACTGCAATAATTAAAATAATTCAAATAAACGAATAAATAATTTATACACATTTTACATTAAAAATGACAAATGTTGTGCCCAATAATGTATAATATAAATTTATAAATATCTTTTATTATAAAAATATATATTAATAGAGTCACTACTTCACTATTGCATGCGTATTTATGTTGTATGGTTTTAGATTCATTAATTTAAAATATTCTTTCAATAACTACCATGAATTTTTCTCCTGAAGTTGAACGTGTCTTACACATTTTCACATGTATGCTTCATTTTGCAATATTTCATTTATCCAATGCTGATTAATTTACAATTATTTTAAGTACTATTTATATTTTTTATACTTTATGAATAATGTATATACATGATGAATATATTCTGCAGTAATCAATTTGAAATTTTAGTAATTGGTTATTAAGATTAAAGAATTGTTCAATATATTATTAATTTAGATTAAAATTATGCTCGAGTAGATGTATATTGTGAGAAAAATAAAACAGAAGTAAAAGAAGTTGATAGTAGTTGAACCATTAATTTATAAACGCAAAGCGTAATATTCAAATCGTGATTAAGATATAGTTGCACGTTGTAAACGCCCCAGCTTCAAGTAAATGCTGTACGACGTTACAAAGTCAGGTGCCAAGGATGACTGAGTTAGTACTGTTGGGGGCCCTTATTAGGGCCGGTCTTGCGCTCTCCAGCAAATGCCGAGAAGGTCAGTTAGTGTAGCATTGTCTAGAAGTTCTTATAAACACTTCAAACCACCATTGGTTGACTTGGGTTGTTGTTTCTTCTGTTGTGGCGTTGACATCCGTGGCGAGTGGATTGCTGAGTAATCTCGTTGAAGTTCTGCAGTGACTGGCTCACTGTGCGAACGTAACGCACAGAAGAAGGCAAACGCGACAACTGAACTGCATGGTAAATTCACCGTGCTTAAATAGCCTTGATTGACTGCTCGCACACCATTGGTTAACGGCAAATTTCGCTTTTTTTCTCATTGGTGCCGCGTAGATTGAATTGAATTTAATCTACGCAATATGTTGGCGAATTGCTTTGTGTCGTTTCATCACTTTCCTCTCTGAAACAAAGAAAAAAATCATTCCTCTCGGCAAGGCTAGATAAGAAATGCATGGCAGAGTTCGAACTAAGTTATGCAACTGGCTATTATTCTGCCCACGGGTGAACGAAGACTGGACGAGGTGCATGTCTCGGCTGCTGTTCAGACTTGTTATCGAAATGAAGTCGGAGGTGGGTAGTTTCATTTTGTGGGATATCCTGTGCGGGCAGTAGACGTGGGAGCTGACTAGGCAGGCGTAGATCCATGCCATACAAGTGTTGTGACGCAGACATTTTAATGGATTCACGAGTGCGGGAACGCATGGCAAGCAGAATTAAAGGTAGTGCATCGACCCAGTTGCGATTAATGGACGAGGATGCTAATGCAGCTTTGAACTCCCTATGCATTCTCTCTACCATACCCTTAGATTAGGGATGGTAGGCAGTCGTCTTGCGTAAGGTGCGTCCCAGGAACCGCAAGGTGGTTTTGAAGCAATCCGATGAGAAGCAAGTGCCTCTGTCATTGCTGACCTCATTGGGAACACCATAATTGGATATCCATGCAGAGATAAAACCGTTAGTTACTTCGTCTGCAGAAGTGTTTCCAAGAGGTAATGCCGCAGGCCATCGTGTAAATTTATCAATCATAGTTAGAAGGTAACTGAAACCTTGAACCCTTGTCTGATAAACTATGTCGATGTTGGCGATGGCCAGGCAAGAAATAGTTCGGAAATGTTGCAACTTAGAACAAGTGTGCGTGCGATCTTGTTTTTCTGGAATATGGCACATTCCGAAACCCATCGTTTAGCATTCTGCCTGAGCATGTGACCCCAGAAACGATCTGTGAGAAGTCGGACAGTCGCTTTGGTTTCGGGTGAGACATTGAGTGAATTGAGTCGAAAACCTTTCTCTGAAGTCTGGTCGGCAGAACTGGCTTCTTGGGCTGCGTACCCGTGAAGTAAACAATTGGTAAGCCTCCCCAGAGACGGCATATGAAATTGGTTGGGTGACGGTCTACTGATCTTTGAATGTGAATGTCACTGCGCTGTTTCGTTTGCAGGATGGATGGCGTTAGTGCAGGTTCACTGAGTGTCACGAAGTTGACAGTGAATGGCGACGGCGAAGGTGGTTGTAGCGAGATGTGTGGCCTGAAAAGGGCATCTGCAATGACGTTTTGTTCGCTCTTCACATGAAAGATGTCAAATTGCCATTCGCTTAGACGTGAAAACTGTCTTTTCACTCTGGCAGGGTACGTGGCGATAGTTGAAGTCGCGTTATGAAGTGTTGCTAACTAATGGTGCATGATCTGTGAAAACAACAAATCTGCTAATGCCAATGATGCTGATAAAATGGCGCAATACATCGTGGATGGGGAGGAGTTCTTGACCGAACGTGTCGTATCTCGTTTCTACTGGTTGCAGAGTACGCGAGTAGAAACTGATAGGCTTACGAACTCTGGCGATCTCTTGTTCTAATGTGGCTCCAATAACTAATTCAGTAGCATCTTTCGTGAGTAGAAATGTTCGTTGAATATCTGGATGCGTTAGAATTGTGGATTTTGCTAACGAGATGATGGCGAGTCGAAGTAATTCCTCGTCTTCAGATGACCAAGTAATGATGGAATTCTTGCTAAGTCCTTATTGATTCCGCAGGTGTCTGCACAAAGGATAAAGTTGTCTTAAAAGGCCTGGAAGGAACTTGCAATGTACTCCCAAATTTTCTGCCACTCGCTAACAGTCTTTGGTGACTTGATATTCCTGATTGAATTTACCTTTGACGGCAAAGTTTGACTACCTTGTGGCGTGATACGATGCCATAAGAAGTCCACGATGTAGTTGCAATCTGCGTCTTGTCACATTTGTTCTTGAGTCCGTGGTTGGTTAAGCGTGCGAGGACATTTCGTAGATGCTTGGCATGAGATACTAAGTCTGGACTGAATACCATTATGTCATCGAGATATGACATACAGTAAGTGGCGTCATCGCGAGGTATGTTGTTCATGAATCTTTGAAATGTCTGTGTGGCACATTTAAGTCCAAAAGGCATGTAAAGATATTCGAAAAGGCCAAATGGAGTGATGACCGCAGTCTTTTCAATATCTTCTGGCGCTACGGGGATGTGGTGGTAGGCTTGTCTGAGGTCAATCACAGAGAAGAAACTGCTGCCGTTGAGTTTTTCATGTAAGGTGTTAATATTGAGAATAGGATATGCATCAGATTTTGTCTGTGAATTTAGCTTGCAGTAACCTCCACAGACTCTGTACGATCCGTTTGATTTGGAGAATAAGTGTGGTGGTGACGCCCATGAACGTTTCGATGGTCTGATGATTCCCTCTTCCAACAGCTTCGAAAATTACTCTTGGGCAGCTTTCAGCTTAACAGGGGACAGTGATCGCTTCTTGAGTGCAATAGGTTGTCCTTCTGTGATGATATGATGCATCGTATTGGAGACTAGTAGCTCTGACTCGCTGAGATCAAAATGCAAATTGTGTTCACGAAGATCTGCTGATATCTATGTTGAATGATGCACTGAGGTTGGCTGAATGACCTGTTACTCCAAATGTTTAGAGGCAAGTGCCCAAAAAATTTTCTCAAGTCCGGTGGAGGGGTCGACGATCTTTTGATTGGCAAGATCAACATTGAGCCAAAATTTCAAAAGGAAATCAAGGCCTATTATATTGTGTGGGACCTTGGGGAAGATGAAGTTTTGATTAAATTCACGCCGTAAACCTGTGTTAAGTGTGCAATACCGGCAACCATATGTAGGTATGGGCCCACTTTTAGCTGTTGCGAGTAGAACGCCTAGCGACATCTCGGCAATTGAATTACCCTTGCGAACTGAGACTTCTTCACCAGTTCTGAAATCAAGAAGATGAAGAAGTTCGTCGTAGACTTTATATGATGTTAGCTTCACTATTGAAGGTTTACACATTCGTCTAGGAGATTGTACCGTCCTATTATTCCACGTTCTTCGACCAAATATAAAGTGGTTAAAGGGCGTAATACCGGCTCCTACTGATGAGTCGCCAGTAAGCACGAAACGAATGTGCATGAGATTATACTTTCCGTTCATGCTGCTTTTGGTTTATTCTTCTGGTCACAACTGAACTAATATGTTACAAGGTTTGCAACGCCTAATACATACTTGCATATATATTAGTTCTTCGCAACAAACAGTATTTAACTGTAATATATTGAATTTCATGATGTCATGCTTACCGCGAAATGTGATAACTGAAAGCGATCAAGGCCAGAGTTTATGGATTTACTGGAGTAACAGGTGTTCAGAAATTGTTGTAACTCTCATTTTGGGTGAATTTTAGCATAAATTGATATCCATCAGTTTGGTATCATGTACGGACTCGGAAACTATAGTGTAATACCATGTACCATTTCGGTACAATAATGTTGGTATCAGTTACTAACACAATAGCCATAGTATTAGTATCCTTTACTGACTCGGTATATATATATATATATACATATATATATTATAGTGTGATTTAGCGTTGAAGTCGCATTGTCGTACACATTATATGATGTTAGCTTCACAATTGCATGTTTACACATTCGTCTAGGAGATTGTACCGTCATATTATTCCACATTCTTCGACCAAATATATAGTGGTTAAAGGGCGTAATACCGGCCAGTAAGCACGAAACGAATGTGCATGAGATTATACTTTCCCTTCATGCTGCCTTTGGTTTATCTTTCTGGTCACAACTGAAATAATTTGTTACTAGGTTCGCAACACGTAATACATACTTGCATATATATTAGTTCTTCGCAACAAACAGTATTTTACCAAACGGATGCCAGTTTCCTTCCTTAGATGATCGCAGTTACCAACAACATAGTTTTTGTTCTTCACGTAAAAATTTTCAAACACCTCCAGCTGCAGTTTATGTTGCCTCCTTATCCTCACACAGAATATTTTTCGTAGACAGCAAAACTGACAATGTCATTCCCAATGACCAGCCTACTTGTTTGTATGACCCGGCCAAACAACCAAACGAAATTCTGCATCCTCTAAATTACAGAACTGGCGAAGAATTTATCGTAGACGCAAGTGCAGCAGTTTTAGTTCTCAAGGGTGATTCCATGGCCGAAATGTCTCTAGGCGTTTTAATTGTGACAGATACAGAGGAACCCATACCTATTTATGGTTAGTGGCATCGCACTCTCAACATAGGTTTACGAAGTAAATTTTCTCACAACTTCATAGTCGCCAAGGTCTTACATAATAGGCAATGATTTGCTGTTGAAATATCGGCTCATGGTTGATCTTGCCAATCAAAAAACCATCGACTCTCCACCGGACTTGAGCAATGTTTTAGAACAATTGCCTCCGAGTATTATGAGTTACAGCTCATCCAGCCAACCCCAGTGCATGGTTCAGCGGAGATATCCACAGCTCTTCGAGAACATATGTCGCTGTTTAAACTCAGCAAGTCAGACCTACGAGTCTCCAACACGATGCACCATATCGTTACAGCAGGACAACCTATTGTACTTAAAAAGCGACCGTTAGCCCCTGCTAAGCTGAAAGCTGCCAAAGACGAATTTCAAGACCATTGGAAGAGGGAATCATCAGAACATCGAAAGGTTCATGAGCGTCATCACTACACTTAGTCTTTAAATCACAAGTTAAATTCGGTGGTCAAATACGATGCATATCCAATTCCCAATATTAACACCTTACTTGAAAAACTAAGTGGTAGCGATTTCTTTTCGGTGATTGAAGTTAGACAAGCCTACCATCAAATCCCAGTAGCGCCAGAGGTTGCTGCAAGGACTGCGCTCATCACTCCGTTTAGCCTTTTTGAATATTTCTACATGCCTTTTCTTCTCAAGTGTGCTACTCAGACATTTCAATGATTCATGAACAACATACTCCGCGACGACGCTGTTTACTACTTACTTTACTTTTTTTTACTTTACTGCGGCTGACTCCTTTTGGAGGATAAGCCGGATCCATTGATATCCCGGATTATACCTCTCCATGCCAGGCGGTTGGCAGCCATTTCGGAACATAAAGAGGGCCAATGACGCTCCCAGTGACGTGGACCATAAACATTGCGTAAACCAAGGAGTTCCACGTCCGATTTGATTGTTGCAAGCCATGTCTTCAGTTGCCCATCTCGGCGGCGGCGCCAGTTTGCACATTGACCTGGGTTCATCACCTGCCGTACCAGTTCGTCTTCTGGTTTGCGTAGTACGTGCCCGAACCATTGAAGTCGACGATGTTGGATCCAGACGGATAGTTGCATGATGTCACCGCATTGGTGACGAACAGATGCGTTCGACATCCGGTCCATCCATTTTGTCTTTGTGATGTACCTGAGGCACCAATGGTCGAATACTTCAAGCTTTTTGGAGTCCTCAGAGCGTAATGGCCAAGTCTTACAGCCATACAGTAGCACAGGGCGAACAGTAGCCTGGTAGACTCGGATTTTCGTTTTGAGGCTGATTTCACTTCTTCTCCAAAGTGAGTTCTTCAATTGTAAGAAAGCAAGTCTGGCACGGTCGATGCGTGTTCGGACTTCATTCTATGCTTGACCAGTTGGAAGCATTTTTGAGCCAAGGTACGTAAAATCGTCGAATTTTTCGATTGGGCTGTCGTACACCGTGAGCTGCTCATCAGATGAAGATACACCGATGGCGAAGGCTTTCGTTTTGTCGGCATTGATTTCCAGACCAACGGCTGATGAAAACTGGGCCACTTGATCCAAAACGGTTTGCATGCTCCCAAAGCTGTCAGCAAGGAGAACAACATCGTCTGCGTAATCAACATCCGTCAGCCACAGGTTATTTGATAATTGAACGCCTCGGAACCCAGTTAGCGCGTTGCTCAGAATCCAGTCAACCGCATAATTGAACAATATGGGTGACAAGGGACATCCTTGTCGAACCCCTGTGTGCAGACTGAATTCATCCGATTCTTCTCCGTAAACACGTACTCTGGCTTTGGTGGCTGCATAGTAGGCCTTGATCAGATTGACGAGTTTTATGGGCATTCCGTCGAGCAACATGATGTTCCATAGGGAGTCGCGATCAACAGAGTCAAAAGCAGCTCGGAAATCAATGAAACAAGCGACGGTTGGTTGTTGAAATTCGTTGCGATGTTCCAAAACTCGCCGTAAAGTAAAGATCTGATCAACACAGCCTTTGCCTGGGCGGAATCCACCCTGATTGGGACGGGTACGGGCATGCCGCTCATTACAGAAGCGGTTCAATAGAATCGACGCAAACAGCTTGGATGCGGTGTTGAGAAGACTGATACCACGGTAGTTTTCGCACCTTGATCTATCACCCTTTTTGGGAAACGGTAGCAGGATTGACATTCCGAAGTCTGACGGGCATGCTTCTTGTTCCCAGATAGAAGAGAACAGTCGATGGATTGATGGCAGTAGTGTGCCTATACAGACCTTGTAGATCTCTGCAGGAATTCCATCTTCACCGGGGGATTTCTTGTTCTTCATGCGCTGGATGGTCGTAGCGATCTCAACCTCAGTTGAGGAAGAGCAGTCTACGTCGTAGCTGGGTGTAGATGTTGTAGGTGGTTGCGGTGGGGAGCGGCCACTGTATGGTCAGTTCAATAACTGCGAAAAATGTTCAACCCATCTTGCGATTTTGCCATTGACATCAGAAATCAAGTCTCCTGTTGCGCTGCGTAGAATTGTCTCTGCATTGCGCTTACCGGATGCTTTACGTATAAGACTGAAGAGACCCCGAAATCACCGACGTTTGCAACCGATTCCATGGCGGAAGCCATTTCATCCCAGTACTGCTTACGGTCAGCCCGAGCAGACCTCGTGGTTTCACGTCTCAGGTGGTGATAATTAGGCGCGTTATTCATCCGGGCATCTCTTGCTTTTTGTGACGCCCGTATCGTGCGTTCAGAGATTCAGTCTTTATGGTGACTTTTGATGGTTCCGAGCGTTTCAAGCGCAGCTTGCTGAGTAGAGAGTTTCAAGTTATTCCATTGATGCTCCACATTGGTTTTATCTACGGCATGAGTTCCACCGTCAGCGGAAGTCAACTTTGCAGTGATTGAGGCAGATAGCGCTGTACAACGGGATGGGTCCGTTAGGGTTGCAACGTTCAGGCGTCTCGTAGGTTGATGGCGCCGTCGGGACTTGAGATGAAGCCTCAATTTGGCACGTACTAGGATGTGGTCGGACCCTCCTCGGTTGCCAGTTTCAGCTCCTCGGTATGACCTGCAATCTTCGACAGAAGACATCCAACGCGACCGTACCGGAATGTAGTCGATCTGTTTGGGTGTGTGACCATCGTTTGAATACCAGGTGAGCAAATGCTTCCGCGGGTGTTGGAAACGCGTATTGGTAACGCACATAAGGTTGACATCTGCAAAACTGATAAGTCGTGCTCCGTTCTGGCACCGTTCACCTAGACCAAACTTTCCCAGTATGTGTCTGGTGGATGAGTCAGAAGGTCCTGTTCGTGCGTTCCAGTCACCAGCGACAAACAGTATGTCGCCTCTGGAAATTCCGTTGATAGTCTCTTGCAGTTGGTCGTAGAACTCATATTTCACATCTGAATCAGCTGCGAGGGTTGGTGCGTAGACGGCTACCACTGTGATGTTGAATGGTTTCCCTCTCAGTCGGACCGTTGCGATCCTCGGTGATACAGGATTCCAAGCCAGCATGGCTCTCTGCGCCGTAGGACCAAGTAGAATGGCTACACCGTGTTGTCCGGACCCGTCAACTGGTCCGCTGTGATGCATCAAGTATGTTGATTCTGCAGACGGTACTTTTATCTTTGTTGATCCCATGCCGGGCAGTCGGACTTCAGACAGACATGCAACTTCAACCGGGTAGTCATATAAAGATTTGGCCGTGATTTACTACATATTATACTCAATGGTTTTCAGTCCAGACCTAGAAACCCATGCCAAGCATTTACGAAATATCCTCTCACCCTTATTGAACCACGAACTCAAGATCAAATGTGACAAGCGTCAGATTGCAACTACATCCGTGGATTTCCTAGGGCATCGTATTACGCCACAAGGTATTCAACCTTTGCCGTCGAAGGCAAATTTGATCAAGAATATCAAGTCATCGAAGACAGTAAGTGAGCTGCAGAAAATGTTGGGAGATCTTAACTACAATCACAAGTTTTATCCCGGCCTATCAAGAAAACTTTATCCGTCGTGTAGGCACATGCGGAATCGAAAAAGACTTAGCAAGTACACCATCATTTCTTAGTCATCTGAAGACGATTAATTACTTCGACTAGCCATCAACTCGTTAGCAAACGCTACTATGCTAACGCATCCAGATTTTCAATTACCATTTCTACTCACTACAGAGGCTTCTGAGTTTGCTTTTGGGGCCAATTTGGAACAAGAAATCGATGGAGTTCGGTAGGCTATCAATTTTTACTTGCGTATTCTCCAGCCAGTAGAAACAAGATACGAAACCTTTGGTGAAGAACTCTTGTCCATCCACGATACTGTGCGCCAATTTTCGGCATCATTGGCAGCATCAGATTTGTTGTATTTACAGATCATATACCATAAGTGAGCGTATTTCAACTGTCGCCAAGTACCTTGCCAGAGTAGAAAGACAGCTGTCACTTCTGAGCAAATAGCAATTCGACATCTTTCATGTCAGTGGCAAACAAAGCTTCATTGCAGGCGCGCTTTCCAGGCCAGGCGTCATGCTACAACCACCTTTGCCGTCGCCATTCACAGCCAACTACGAGACTCTCAGGGAACCTACATTAGCGCCAACCCTCCTGCGAACAGAATAGCGCTGTGACATTCGCATTCAAAGATCAGTAGCTCGTCATCCCATCAAGTTCATTTTCCGTCTTTTAGAAGGCTTACTAATTTTTTAATTCAGAGGTATGCTGACCAACAAACCAGTTCTGCCGACCAGCTTTCAGTGAAAAGTTTTTGACTCATTTCAATCAATTTCCCACCAAGGAAACAAGGTAACTGTCAATCTAATTAAAAATCGATTTTGGGGTCACAGGCTCAGGCAGAACGCTAAACGATGGGTCTACGAGTGTACCGTTTGCCATAAAATAAGATCGCACGGCACACTCTTAATAAGTTTGAACATTTTCAAACCACTTCACGCCTAGTCATTGTCCACATTGACATAGTTCACCTGACAAAAGTTCAAGGTTTCAGCTACATTTTAACTGAAATTGAAAGATTTACCCGATAGCCTTCGGCCCTACCTCTTGGCATTATTTATGCTGTCGAAGACACTGACGGTTTTATCTATACATGGATAACCATTATTCTGTTCCCAATGAGGTAATCACAGATAGAGGCACGTGCTTCGCATTGAATCATTTAAAAACTACCTTGCGATTCATGGGATGCACAATACGCTGGACGATTGCTTACCATGCCCAATCTAACGGTATGTTAGACAAAATGCATAGGGAACTCAAAGCTGCTTTAGCATCCTCATCCAATAATGACAACTGGGTCGATGTACTACCAGTAGTCCTACTTGCCATGCGTTCCCGTGCACGCAAACCTATTAAAACGTCTGCGCCACCACTCCTGTATGTCATGGATCTACACCGGCCAAGTCAGCTCCAACGCCTTCTATCCGCAAACGTCGACCCACAAGCCGAAGCTTCCCGCCTCCGGCTTCATTTCGGTAACACTTCTCATCAGCAGCCGAGACATACTCTTCGTCAAGTCTTTATTCACCCGCAGCTCCACAGAAGCATGAGAGTTCTCGTTCGTAACGACGCTGCGGTTGCACCATTACAACTTCAGTATCGCGATCCTTACCCGAATTTGCTCAGACAGACGTAATACTTCATTTAAAAAATCAAGTTTGCGAGCTTGAAGTAAACACCAATCCCACTAAATTTAACCAATCGTTGAACAACATAACAAAACTACCGCCAGCCGCAACGCACTGACACGTTTCAACCGTCCGTGATCATCATAAGAGTACGACGGCAAATTGACTATCGAGAATCAAACCGCATTGAATATGTATAAAAATCAAATTTAGATATGCGACTCTCACCTCTAGCAGTCTCGCATACATTGAACTTGACTGGAAATGTCGGCTGCACAATTTCTATGGAGTCACGTACATTAACTGTTTGCAGCTTTCGCCACATATACATATATAGGCAATACAACTTTACAATAATTGATTGCGCGAGTGAAGGTAACAATTTTTAAAATCAAGTTTGCAAGCTTGAAGTAAACACCAATACCATTGTATTTGTTACCAACACCCGCGCAATCAATTATTGTTAAATTGTATTTCCCATATATGTATATGTGGCGAAAGCTGAAAACAGTTAATGTTAGTAACTGCATAGAAATTTGGCAGCCGACATTTCCAGTCAAGTGTGCAAGACGGTTAAATTGAGAGTCGCATATCTAAATTTGACTTCTATATATATTCAATGCGGTTTGATCCTTGATAGTCAGTTTGCTGTCGTACTCTAATGATGACCATGGAAGTTCAAAACGCGTCAGTCAGTGCGTTGCGGCTGGCGATAGTTTTGTTATGTTGTTCAACGACTTGTTAAATAAAATACTTTAAGCTCGCAAACGTAATTTAAAGAATTGTTACCACCACCCGCGCAATCAAATATTGTAAAATTGTAATAATTTATTATCATGCAAGGTGCAAGACCTACATCGGTAGGCATAAACAGGTTGAAACTGTTTATCTAACTGCCTGATCCTGGTAATCTAAAACCTCTTAGACGCATCTCATGCTCTATCTTTGTACAATCTCAACCTAACAATGGATTGCTTTGCATAACACATAATTGATAATTTTTTACATTTTTTATATATCGTTATTCTACCTATTGAATGTTTAACTTTATGCGCACCATTTGCGCCCTATGTCTCGCGAGGTAACCTCTATGGATCCACATAATTCATTCACTCTTCTCACACTCATTTTTCTCACGTTGTATAAGCAGCTGTTCTTAGTTAACAATTGTGTAGCATTTTCAAACACCTCTGCGGTATTATGCCATCTCTGCGGCAATATATTTGTCGTTAACATTTGATTTTCATATATATATATATATATATATATATATATATATAATACTTTGTACTGTTGGAACGTATGGCTCACACCTTAGCTCACATTGCCTATTTTGGTATGACCGGATACTAATAGTTATCACTTTTTGTGGCAACACTAAGGATTCGTCGGCTTCATATCATGGTATAGGTCACTTTCAATGCATATTTCAAAACCATCAGTTGCACAGTGCATTCTCTACGAATATCATGACCACGAGGTCGAACACACTAGCTCCTTTGGTCGTATTCGAACTCATTGAGTGCGATCCAGCCTGCTCAGGTTTCAACTTAAATCTGGCTACTTCAATGGCAATCTACTTTGTAATTTTAAGGCTGAGGCTGTCAAAATCTCGCACTAGTCTAATTCGCTTCAGGCAGTATGACCGGCCACTACAGCTAACAATTTATATAGCAATTCCTGGTGGATATTCGGCATCAAATCATTGCTTAAGCACCTAACAAGCATGCTCCAGTCCAGAATTTACTGTAATTTTTTTATTATTTATGGAGAGAATAATAGCGAGTTGCTTAATTGAGGGCAAACTCTGCCCTACATTATATAACGAGCCTCGCAGAGAGGAATTTTAATTCTTTTTACAGAGAGGAATGTTGTGTAACAATTCAGATCAATTCGCCGACATATTGCCTAAATGAAATTCAAATTTCATTTACGCTCTACCAGTTAAAAAAGCGAAATTTGCCGTTAACCAATGGCGTGCGAGCTCACGCTTGCACAATTACATAACCATGGTGCATTTACCATGCATCATTGCACACGTTTGACATTTCCTGTTGTGTACTTTGCGTGATTGCCGTCGCGATATCCATTTGACTGTTTGCCTACGCAAACTTCTGGACTAGCGTCAGTAAAGCTGTGTCACTAAGTCACTTGGATCTCAGCCACGCCAGTCTTCTTGATTCTGCAAATCTAGCCTTATGGATCGATTATCTATTAATCGGATTTTTACGTGTACCAGCCACTACAATTTTGCGGCAGATCTACAATAAGACAATTATGAACCTTCAAACAGCAAACCGCTTCTCTGGTTTCGAAACAAAACGAAGAAAAACACACCGACCAATCAGAGCCGGACTCAAGTGCCTAGGAGTACTTCTAGACACTACAACACAACTTAACATTCTCAGCATTTGCCGAAAAATGCAATTTCATCTTTGATAAGGGCAACCAACTGTAACTGTCTCTCATTATATAAGGCCTTTAACTAATTTGTAACGTCGCACAGCATTTAATTGCAAGCGGGACGTTTACGAAATGTTTAAATATTCGATATTTCAATATGTGCGATTAAAATAACGACCAAAGAAGTGATTTAATTTTCAAAATATAATTATAAATATAAATATATATTAGTGGCCTAGAATTGGACCAGTGTTATCGTTTCTCAACATCGATAAATATTTTGAATCTTGGCATCTCATTTTGACGGTACCCTCGCATGGTTGAACAAATTCACATATTAACTCTGGATCTGTTTTCTTTATATCTATTAACCAATTTTTAATCTACTTTTAATATACATGAATATATATAAAGCCTTTTTTATTTTATAATTTACTTTTTATTCTGTGCGATTAAACTCTGAATGAGCTTTAGAGCTGTGAGAAGACATTGTGAATTTAACTCTCGCAGTGTACTATGACGGCTCAGATCAATTCGCCGAAATATTGCCTAAATGAAATTCAAATTTCATTTACGCGATACCAATTAAAACAAGTGAAATTTTCCGTTAACAAATGGCGAGCGATTAAGCGCTTACAAAATTATATAAGCACACTGCATTTACCATGCATCATCCCACACGCTTGGCTTTTTAGTTCTGTGCACGCGTGATTAATGTCGCTCTCTCTATTTGATTGTTAGCGTACGACTTATGGACTCGAGTTTGTCACGCTGTGTCACCTAGTCACTTGGATTTCAGCCACGCCAATCTTTTTGTTGCTGCGCAACTAGTCGTACGGATCGATTATCTTTTAATCGGACTTCTATGTGTGACAGCCCGCACAGTGTTGCTACAGATCTTCAACAAGACAATTCTGATCCGTCACACAGCAACTCACCTATCTGGTTTCGACAACCTTACTTATGAAGGTGCATCTATACGAAAGAACACCAGCCAGTCAAAGAGAGCCGGCCTCAAGTGTCTAAGAGTACTTCTATACAATGCAACACTACCACACTTTCTCGAAATTTGTCGAAGAACGCAATTCTGGCCCTGATAAGGATCACCAACAGTACCAGTCTCTCGTTATCTACGGACCTTAACTATTATGTAACATCGCACGGCTTTGGTTTACGTCAAAATTTGCTTCTTTTAATTGGTACCGCGTAAATTAAATTTAAATTTCATTTAGTTAATATTTCGGAAAATATATATGAGCCATTACAGTGTTTTTGAGTGACTAATAAATTATTGTTTATATTTACATTATAAATGTAACAGTTCAGACTAATTCACCGACATATGCCAAAATAAAGTTCAAATTTCAATACGCTGTGCCAATTAAAACAAGCAAAATTGCTATTGACCAATGGCTTGCAGTTTCAAATCTATATAAGAACGGTGTAATTACCTTGCAACACAATTAAAACTTTTGCTCTCCTCGCTACGTGTGAAATCTCTAGCTCTCTCAACTTGACTGTCTACCTACGCCGGCTTCTGAACTTGTGCTTACTACGCTGTCTTCTAGTCGCTCAGACTTCAGCGACGCCAATCTTCTAGTTATTGCACAACCAGTCATACGTAATCGATCATCTATTAATCGGATATCTATCTGTGCCAGCCACCACGCTGTTGTCGCAGATCTTCAACAAGACAATTCTGACCATAGGAACAGCAACTAACCTATCCGGTCTCGATAACGCTACTTATTCCGGTAAATCCACACACAGAAACACCAGCCAGCCAGCCGAATTATACAGCAAGTGTCTAAAAATACTTCTAGACACTGAAACAATACTTGACTTTCACGGCATTTGGTGGAAGGCTTGGTTAAGGACCACCCACAGTGACTGTATTCAGATAACTCCTGTCTGCTATTCTAGTAACGTCGCATGGCATTTACTTGCAGCCGGGGCGTTTACACCTGCTTATGTATCAGACCTCAAATTATGTCCTTAATAACTGATTTATTTATTCTCTCTTCTCATACGACTGTCATTTTAAATAACAAATTTTTATTAGAAAATATTGACTAAGATTTGCATGAATACACTTTATATAGTACACACAGAATGTTGCCATTAAAGTGACATTGAAAACATAGTTTAATTATTTCTAACAAATTGAATATAATTGTAAACGCCATGCGGCGTTACAACATAGATAAAGGCCGTAGATAATGAGAGACAATTACTGTGGTTGGCCCTTATCAGGACCGGAAATAGCCAGAAAATTGGATAGTGTTTCTGTGTCTAGAAGACCTCCTATACACTTGAGGCCTGCTCTTGTTGATTGGCTGGTGTTCTTTCGTGGGGATGCACCGGGATAAGTAGAGTTGTCGAAACCGTAAAGGTGACTTGCTGTGTGAATGATCAGAATTTTGTTGTTAAAGATCTGCGGCAACACCGTAGTGGCTGGCACACGTAGAAGTCCAATTAATAGATTATTTATCACGTATGACTAGTTGTGCAGCAAAAAGAAGATTGGCGTGACTAAAGTCCAATTGACTAGGTGAGATAGCGTGATAAACGCAAGTACAGAAATGTAAAATAATTATAAGTTATACGTTATGCAAAACAATCTATTGTTAGGCTGAGATTAGATAGAGCTTTTGTAGACAGAGAGAGTCTGAGACGCGTGTTGAAGGTTGTAGGTTGCCAAGATCAGGCGATTCAATAAACGATGTAAGTTTCGCACCTTGCATGATAATAAGGAATTACGTCTTTCTGAGCAAAATCGGATAAGGACTGCAATACTTTGGTTTTAGTGATGCAACGTCGTTACGAACGAGTACTCCCTTGCAGCTGTGGAGCTGCGGGTGAACAAAGACTGGACGAGGAGTATGTTACGGCTGCTGTTCAGAAATGTTACCGAAATGAAGGCGGACGCGGGAAGCTTCGACTTGTAGGTCTTTCTTTGCAGATGTTAGAAGTGGGAGCTGACTAGGCAGGTGTAGGTCCATGCCATACAAGAGTTATGACACAGACGATTCAATATATTCACGTGTACGAGAACGCATAATATGTAGGACTAAAGGTAATTCATCGACCCAGTTACCATTAATGGACAAGGATTCTAAAGCAACATTGAGTTCCGTATGCATTAGTTCCACCATACCACTAGATTTAGGATGGTAGGCAGTCGTTTGGCGTAAAGTGCATCCCATGAACCTCAAGTTTGTTTTGAAGCGATCCGATGAAATGAAAGTACGTCCATCAGTGATGACCTCATTTGGAACAGTATAATGTGCTACCCATGCAGAGATAAAACCGTTAGTGACTTCGTCTACAGAAATGGTGCCAAGAAGTAAAGCCGCAGGTCATCGTGTAAATCTATCAATCATAGTTAAACGGTAGCTGAAACCTTGAACAGTTGTCGGGTGAACTATGTCGATGTGGACGATGGCTAGGCGTGCAGTCATTTGGAAATGTTGCAACTTAGAACGAGTGTGCAGCGTGATCTTGTTTTTGGGAAATAACACAATCGAAGACCCACCGTTTAGCATTCTGCCTGAGCCTGTGACCTCAGAAACGATGTCGAATCGCCATTTGTTCAGACGCGACAGCTGTTTTTTACTTTGGCAGGGAACATGGCGACAGATGATGTTGCGTTTCGAAATACGCTAACTAATGGTGCATGATCTCTTAAAATAAAAAATCTGCTGCAGCTAATGATGCTAATGAAGTGGCGCACTGCGGTGTGTCGTATCTGGTTTCTACTGGCTGGAGAATACGCAAGTAAAAATTGATAGCCTACCGAACTCCATCGATTTCTTGCTCCAAATTGGCCCCAATAGCAAACTCAGAAGCCTCTGTAGTGAGTAGAAATGGTCATTGAAAATCTGGATGCGTTAGCATAGTAGCGTTTGCTAACTAGTTGATGACGAGTCGGAGTAATTCCTCGTCTTCAGATGACTAAGAAATGATGGTGTACTTGCTAAGTCTTTTTCGACTCCGCATGTGCCTACAAAACGGATAAAATTCTCTTGATAGGCCGGGAGTTGCTTTCTAGTTCGTAAATTTGTGACCCGTCCTACATATCAATGGTGGCTATTATTACTACCCGTGCGCCTAATCAGTCTCTGATCTTCTTCGTATGGTTAATGTGAAAAGGCAAAACACCTGGTCATACATATATTAGATATAATGTTGCAAATAACAATATAATTCACAGATAGTCCAAATTGAATATATGTTAGTCAGCTGTCAAAATAGATTTTTTCTGCAAAAATAGGTCTTAAACACTATTCACAGTTAAACTAAATTGTCCGTTTTCTAGACGGCAAGAATTAAAATGATTTATGTTTGTAAAGTAACATGTTTCGCACACAAGCAATTGCTCTTACACAAATGTCTGGATCGTAATTGGAATAGTCAAATGATTGAAAATACATGATAATATGAACATAGTAAAATGATTTATGTTTATAAAGAAAAATGTTTTACACACAAGTGGTTATTATTACACAAATGTCTGGATTGTAATGAGTAGTCAAACGATTGAAGATACATGATAATATGAGCCTAGTAAAATTATTTATGTTTATAAAGAAAATTGTTTTGTGTAATCCGTTTAAAGACTTTTATGACAAAAACTCAAAGAATACATGATGATGTTAATGGAGTTAACATTGAAAGTTATCACTAAAATTGAACATTGGAAAACGTTTAAAGACTTAAATGACAAATACCTTGTGGCGTAATACGATGCCCTAGGAAATCCACGGATGTAGTTGCAATCTGAGTCTTGTCACATTTGATCTTGAGTCCGTGGTTCGATAAGTGTAAGTGGACATTTCGTAAATGCTTGGCATGCGATTCCAGGTCTGGACTGAAAACCATTGAGGTATAATATGAAGTAAACAGCACCGTCGCGGAGTATAATATCCATAAATCTTTGAAATGTCTGAATAGCACACTTGAGAACAAAAGGCTTTTAGAAATATTCGAAAAGGATAAACGGAGTGATGAGCGCAGTCCTTGCAGCAACTTCTGGCGCTACTGCAATTTGATGGTAGGTTTGTCTGACGTCAATCACCGAAAAGAAATCGCTACCACTTAGTTTTTAAAGTGAGGTGTTAATATTAGAAATTGGATATGCATCGGATTTGATCACAGAATTTAACTTGTGATAACCTCCACAGGCTCTGTACGATCCATTTGATTTCAAGACTAAGTGCAGTGGTGACGCCCATGAACCTTTCGATGGTCTGATGATTCCCTCTTCCAATGGTCTTGAAATTTGTCTTTGGCAGCTTTCAGCTTAGCAGGGGCTAACGGTCCCTTTTGAGTACAATAGGTTGTCTTGCTGTAATGATATTGTGCATCGTGTTGAAGACTCGTAGCTGTGACTTACTTAGATCGAACAGTGACATGTGTTCTTGAAGAGCTGGTGATATTTCTGCTATAAGATGCACTGGGATTAGCTGAATGATCTGTAACTCTAAACGCTCGGAGGCAAGTGCCTAAAACCTTTACTCAATTCCGGTGTGGGGGTTGATGATCGTTTGATTGGCAAGATAAAAATGAGCCGATATTTCAACAGGAAATCAGGGCCTTTTATGTTGTGTGAGACCTTGGCGACGATGAAGTTGTGAGAAAATTCACCTAGTAAACCTATGTTGAGAGTGCGATGCCGGCAACCATTAGTAGGTATGGGTTCCCCTGTAGCTATTGCAAGTAAAACGCCTGGAGACATCTTGACCATGAAATCACCTTTGAGAACTGAAACTATTGCATCTGTGTCTACGATGAATTTTTCTTAAGGTCGGAAATCGAGATGATGCAGAAGTTCGTTGGGTCGTTTGGTCGGGTCAAACAAACAAGTATGCTGTTCATTGCGAATGACATCAATTTTGCTATCTATGTGGCATATTCTGGAGGACGGAAGGAGTCAACATAAACTGCAGCTGCATGTGTTTGAACATTTTTACGTAAAGAACAGAAACTGTGTTGTTGTTAATACAATATAGCAATAATTGATTGCGCAAGTGATGCTAACAATTATATAAATCAAGTTTGCGAGCTTAAGGTAACAACCAATCCAATTGTATTTAACCAGTCGTTGAACAACGTAACAAAACTACCGCCAGCCACAACGCACTGACGCGTTTCTACCGTCCATGGTCATCATCAGAGTACGACGACAAACTGACTATCGAGGATCAAACCGAATTTAATATATATGTAAATCAAATTTAGATATGCGGCTCTCACCTTTGGCAGTCTCGCATACATTGAACTTGACTGGAAATGTCGGATGCACAATTTCTATGCAGTCACGAACTTTATCTGTTTCCAGCTTTCGCCACATATACATATATAGGCAATACAATTTAACAAGGAATGATTGCGCGGGTGGTGATAACAATTCATTAAATCAAGTTTGCGAGCTTGAAGTAAACACCAATCCAATTGTCTTTAACCAGACGTCGAACAACATAGCAAAATTACTACTAGCCGCAATGCACTGGCGCTTTTTGACCTTCCATTATCATCATCAGAGTACAACGGCAATCTTACTATCGAGGATCAAACCACATTGAATATATATGAAAATCAAAGTTAGATATTCTACTGAAGCTCTCAAACTTGTTTTAAAGAATTGTTATTACAACCTGCGCAATCAATTATTGTTTGCATATCTATTTTGGATTTCCATATATATACAATGCGGTTGATCCTCGATAGTCAATTTGCCGTCGTACTCTGATGATGAAAATGGAAGGTCGAAACGCGTTAGTGTGTGCGGATGGCGGTAGTTTTGTTATGTTTTTCGACGACTGATTAAATACAATGGGATTGGTGTTTACTTCAAGCTCGCAACCTCAATTTAAATAATTGTTACCACCACCCGCGCAATCAATTATTGTGAAATTGTATTGCCTATATATTCATATGTGGCGAAAGCTTCAAAAATTTAATGTTCGTGACTGCGTTGAAATTGTGCAACCGACATTTCCAGTCATGTTCAATATATGTGAGACTGCTAGAGGTGAGAGCCGCTTATCTAACTTTGATTTCCATATTCAATGCGGTTTGACTCTCGATAGTCAGTTTGCCGTCGTAGTCTAATGATGAACATGGAAGGTCAAAACGCGTCAGTGCGTGCGACTGGCGGTAGTTTTTCTATGTGTTGTTGCTGATTGTGGTCATTTAAGGAAGGATACTGGCATCCGCGTGGTAAGTTTTCCGAATAATGCAAGCAATTTCCCCAAAATACTTTCGGTAATTAAAGCGCCAACCTTTTGGAGAATATTGACTGAAAGACCAAGATGGTCTCGATTCCCGTTTATTCCAATTTAGACTATGTTGATCCGTGGTTCTTTTAGCATGTGCCCTGTTAATGATGTTTCTTACAAGAATTCTACTCAGATCCGAAATACTTCTTTCCAAAATGGATAGCCTAGCGTCATTATATGTGAAACCGGCGAATGGACACTGGGCTAACTTAAAATTTAGAGTCTTCATGTTTGGAAGTGATTTACAGGAAATAAAATGCATAAATCAAAATCTGCTTGAACAATCGTAAACAGTTCTGAGCGGTTTGACTAAATCTAATTGCACAAAATCAGAAATTAATTTACTTCCACGAACGTAAACAGTTTTGAGCGAATTACTGGCTAAATCATATTTCTCAAAATCAGAAATAAATCTGCATCCACTGTTTGGCCCAGTTTTTACGTAAGAGAGAATAGTTTTTAACGACAAAAAAGCCCCCGTAAATTTACTTCCCAACAAAAAATACCTAAATATACCTTGACTAAGAAATATTCATAAACTGGGTGAAGAAAGGGAGGTTTCGTTGCGCTACCGTCGATTTTACCTTAATCCTCCAGGGTAATAATAAAAAATAACATAGTATATTGTATTTATGCCAAAAGATTTATGATACAAAAACAAGTCTAAAAACAGTACTGTTCTCAGTATCCTGGCGTGGTCGCCAATTTGTAAACGCCCTGGCTGCAAGTAAATGCCGTGCGACGTTACAAAGTAGTTAAAGCCGTAGATAATGAGAGACAGTTATTGTGGGTGGTTCTTATCAGTGCTGGAATTGCGTTCTCCGACCAATACGGAGAAAGTTAGATAGTGTTGCAGTGTCTAGAAATACTCCTATGCAATTGATTCAGGCTCGGGTTGACTGGCAGATATTCCTCCGTTGCGGAGTCGAAACCAGAGAGATGAGTAGCTGTGTGAAAGCTCAAAATTGTCTCGTTTAAGATCTGCGGCAAAACCTTGGTGGTTGGCACACCTAGAAGCCTGCTTAATAGATAATCGATCCGCATGACTTGTTGTACAGCGAAAAGAAGACTGGCATGACTAAGATCCAAATGACTAGATGACACGGTTTAACCGATGCTAGTCCAGAAGTCAGAGTAGGCAAACAGTCAAATGTGTAGCGTGAGAGCAATCATGCATAGTGCATAGCAGGAAATGCCTAACGTGTGTGATGATGCATGATAAATGCACTGTGCTTATATACTTGTGCAAGCGTAAGCTTGCATGCCGTTGGCTAACGGCAAATTTCCCTTGTTTTATTTGGTAGGGCATAAATGAAATTTCAATTTTATTTAGGAAATATGTCGGTGAATTGTTCTGAGTCGTTTTATTTTCTATAATTAAACGAAAATTGGGTGCGCGGGCGGTGATAACTATTATTTCGTCCTGTCCGCGACAAGTTTTAGCCAGTACGCGATGAGTTCCTAAAATGGACGAAACTGGCTTACTGAATGATTTGCCTTTTCCACACTATACAATTCTTAGTTTATACTGACATATATAAGTAAGCAATGGGTCAGGAACTTATATTGAGATGGCAACCTTTTTTATAATAATTTAAACATTTCGTTGATTTAATTTATTATTGTTAATCCTGTTATTAGTTATGTGACGTCATCGGCGAGAGTGCCGTGCGACGTTACTGAAAATTCAAAATAAGGTTTCGGAAGGAGTAATTACTGTTGGTGGCACTTAATAAATCTTGAAAGACATGCATCGGCAGATTCCGTGAGAGCTTGTGCGTGTTAGCAGCGTGTGGATTCCCAGAAGTCCTTCTAGACACTAGCTATTTGTCTCTTGTTTGTTGCCTGGTCAGTGTTTGAGCAAATCTACGTGAACGAGTAGTGTTTACGTAGCAGAAATGTGTTAGTTAGTGGTCAAAGTACTTGACTTCTCTTGTTGAACCTCTGCGGCAACACCAAGATGGATGGCACGTGTAGAAATCCGATTAGTAAATGATCAATTACGTACGACTGGATGCGCAGAAACATAAAGGTTTGCGTGATAGAAGCTAGCAGAATTAGTGACAAACCGTGGTAAGCACAGGTAGAAAAGTCAGCATAGATAATCAGTGCAGCAGAGAAGGCGACAGCAGTCTCAAATAGTGAGCGGAGAAACATATGTTTCGTGGTAATTGTATCGTGCTTATTTAGATGTGAAGTCACACGTAATTTGTCAACGGTAAGCGCGCGTCCTCATTGGTCCGGATTATTCTATTTCGAGTATATATTTGACCAA
Organism: Eudiplozoon nipponicum; assembly: GCA_029291075.1. Taxonomy (NCBI): domain Eukaryota; kingdom Metazoa; phylum Platyhelminthes; class Monogenea; order Mazocraeidea; family Diplozoidae; genus Eudiplozoon; species Eudiplozoon nipponicum. The sequence goes on along the minus strand of JAQBSW010001685.1, from coordinate 7,821 downwards.
ATGTCAGTGAATTAATTTGAGCCGCTACATCAATTTACTCTCTTAAAAGAATAAGGAAATATAAAAAATCTTTCTGGTGAGGCCTAATTAGTAATGGAGGCAAAATTCGAATGCAGTTGAGAAACTGGATATTGTTCTACCTATTTGTTAACCAAAAGTATATCGCAATGTACCGAGGCTGTGCTTGTGCATAGTGTTTAATTTCTTCAATAATCACATGATACCAAATAACCACTAATAATTACTACAAAAAGTTTTTACTTTAGTAGCCAGTCTTATTGCGGGAAGCGAAATACAGCAGTGTGATTGGTTTTGAGAGCCACAGCGTTATAATTCCAAATTGTAATGCAACTTAAGCTGCCGGGTATAAGATTGTTTCCTGGGTAGGCTGGATTACAGTTAATGAGAGAATTCGATACAACCAAAGAGACTAGTGTATTCTCGACGCTGTGGTTTACGATATTCGTTAGTGAATGTGAATTGCGTATATGATGAATTTGCGTTAGGCATAATAATGACCTATACCATGATATGAAACCAGTGACTACTTATTGTTGCTACAAAATCGTTAGCTTTATGTAGCTAGTCATATAAATAATAAGCAAGTTTGGTCATGGGCGTGTGCTATACGGTACAACTGTATGGTATATAAACTATACAAACTGAAAATGGATTTCTAAAACTATATGAAGTGTGCTCAAACCTTGTCGCATAAATGGCAAAATACCGTATAACTGTTCATAGACGCTCCACAATTTTTAGCAGGTAATAGCGGTTTCAAATGTGCCCCCAATGGCCAACTCAGAAGCATATATCTTGAGTAGAAATGATCTTTAGAAATCTAAGTGGGTTAGCACTATAGCCTTGGCTAACGAGTTGATGGAGAGATGAAGTAATTACTCGTCTCAAGGTGACCGATAAATGATGGAGTTTCTGCTAAGTACGTTTCGATTCTGCAGGTGCCTGCATAACGGATAAAGTTGTCTTGATAGGCCAAAAATGAACTCTCAAAATTTACTGTAACTCATTTAAAGTCTTTGGGTAGTTAATATACTTGATAAAAGTTGCCTATCACAGCAAAGGTCGAATACCTTGTGGCGTAATACGATGTCCTAGGAAATCCACGGCTATAGTTGAATCAGCGTCTTGTCACAGTTGATCTTGAGTTCGTGATTAGATAAGTGTGAGAGAACATTTCGCCAATAATGTTGAAGATTCTTCTAGAGAAGCTTTCAGCTTAGCAGAGGATAGCGGTCGCTTTTTGTGTGCTAAAAGTTGTCATGTTGTGACGATATTGTGCGTCATGTTGGAGTTCTGACTGGCTGTGATCGAACAGCGACTTGTGTTCTCAAAGAGCTGCTGATGACTCTGCTGGGTGATGCAATGGGTTTGGTTGAATAACCTGTAACACAAAACACACGAAGTCAAGCGATAAAAGACTTTGCTCAAGTCTGATGGAAGGCTTGATGATCTTTTGATTGGGAAGATTATAAATGAGCCGATCTTTAACAGTAAATCAAGGCCTATAATGCTGTGTGAGGTTTTGGGGGCAATGAACTTGTGAGAGAAATAACATTAAAAACGTATTAGTTCAGTTGTGACCAGAAAAATAAACCAAAGGCAGCATGAACGGAAAGTATAATCTCATGCACATTCGTTTCGTGCTTACTGGCGACTCATCAGTAGGAGCCGGTATTACGCCCTTTAACCACTATATATTTGGTAGAAGAATGTGGAATAATAGGACGGTACAATCTCCTAGACGAATGTGTAAACCTGTAATAGTGAAGCTAACATAATCTGAAGTCAACGACAATACGACTTCAATGCTAACTCACACTATATAATATATATACCGAGTCTGTAAAGGATACTAACACTATGGCTATTGTGTTAGTAACTGATACCTTTTTTGAAATCGATGAGTACCGGATACTAACACTATGGTTTCCGGGTCGGTACATGATACCAACCTGATGGATATAAATTTATGCTAAAGTTCACCCAAATTGAGAATTACAACAATTTCCGAACACCTGTTACTCCAGTTAAAATATACACTCTCGCCTTCATCGATATCGGTTATCACAATTCGCGTTAAGCATGACATCATTCAATTCAATATATTACAGTTAAATACTGTTTGTTGCGAAGAACTAATATATATGCAAGTATGTATTAGGTTTTGCGAACCTAGTAACAAATTAGTTCAGTTGTGACCAGAAGGATAAACCAAAGGCAGCATGAACGGAAAGTATAATCTCATGCACATTCGTTTCGTGCTTACTGGCGACTCATCAGTAGGAGCCGGTATTACGCCCTTTAACCACTATATATTGGTAGAAGAATGTGGAATAATAGCACGGTACAATCTCCTAGACGAATGTGTAAACCTGTAATAGTGAAGCTAACATAATCTAAAGACAACGACAATACGACTTCAATGCTAACTCACACTATATAATATATATACCGAGTCTGTAAAGGATACTTACACTATGGCTATTGTGTTAGTAACTGATACCTTTTTGAAATCGATGAGTACCGGATACTAACACTATGGTTTCCGAGTCGGTACATGATACCAACCTGATGGATATAAATTTATGCTAAAGTTCACCCAAATTGAGAATTACAACAATTTCCGAACACCTGTTACTCCAGTTAAACCATACATTCTGGCCTTCATCGATATCAGTTATCACATTTCGCGGTAAGCATGACATCATTCAATTCAATATATTACAGTTAAATACTGTTTGTTGCGAAGAACTAATATATATGCAAGTATGTATTAGGTTTTGCGAACCTAGTAACAAATTAGTTCAGTTGTGACCAGAAGGATAAACCAAAGGCAGCATGAACGGAAAGTATAATCTCATGCACATTCGTTTCGTGCTTACTGGCGACTCATCAGTAGGAGCCGGTATTACGCCCTTTAACCACTATATATTTGGTAGAAGAATGTGGAATAATAGGACGGTACAATCTCCTAGACGAATGTGTAAACCTGTAATAGTGAAGCTAACATAATCTGAAGTCAACGACAATACGACTTCAATGCTAACTCACACTATATGACGAATGTGTAAACCTGTAATAGTGAAGCTAACATAATCTGAAGTCAACGACAATACGACTTCAATGCTAACTCACACAATATAATATATATACCGAGTCTGTAAAGGATACTAACACTATGGCTATTGTGTTAGTAACTGATACCTTTTTTGAAATCGATGAGTACCGGATACTAACACTATGGTTTCCGAGTCGGTACATGATACCAACCTGATGGATATAAATTTATGCTAAAGTTCACCCAAATTGAGAATTACAACAATTTCCGAACACCTGTTACTCCAGTTAAACCATACACTCTGGCCTTCATCGATATCAGTTATCACATTTCGCGGTAAGCATGACATCATTCAATTCAATATATTACAGTTAAATACTGTTTGTTGCGTAGAACTAATATATATGCAAGTATGTATTAGGTTTTGCGAACCTAGTAACAAATTATTTCAGTTAGGACCAGAAGGATAAACCAAAGGCAGCATATATATTAGTTCTACGCAACAAACGGTATTTAACTGTAATATATTGAATTGAATGATGTCATGCTTACCGCGAAATGTGATAACTGATATCGATGAAGGCCAGAGTGTATGGTTTAACTGGAGTAACAGGTGTTCGGAAATTGTTGTAATTCTGAATTTGGGTGAACTTTAGCATAAATTTATATCCATCAGGTTGGTATCATGTACCGACTCGGAAACCATAGTGTTAGTATCCGGTACTCATCGATTTCAAAAAAGGTATCAGTTACTAACACAATAGCCATAGTGTTAGTATCCTTACAGACTCGGTATATATATTATATAGTGTGAGTTAGCATTGAAGTCGTATTGTCGTTGACTTTAGATTATGATAGCTTCACTATTACAGGTTTACACATTCGTCTAGGAGATTGTACCGTCCTATTATTCCACATTCTTCTACCCAATATATAGTGGTTAAAGGGCGTAATACCGGCTCCTACTGATGAGTCGCCAGTAAGCACGAAACGAATGTGCATGATATTATACTTTCCGTTCATGCTGCCTTTGGTTTATCCTTCTGGTCACAACTGAACTAATTTGTTACTAGGTTCGCAAAACCTAATACATACTTGCATATATATTAGTTCTTCGCAACAACCAGTATTTAACTGTAATATATTAAAAACGTATGTTGTGATTGCGTTGCCGACAACCAAAAGTAATAATGGATTTCCCTGTAGCTGTTGCAAGTAGAACGCCTAGAAGTATTTCGGCCATGTAATCATTCTTTAGAGCTGAAAGTGCTGCACATGTGTCCACAATGAATTCTTCTCCAGTTTTGAAATCTAGAAGATGCCGAAGTTCATTGTGTTGTTTGGCCAGGTCATACAAACAAGTAGGCGAATGACATTATCAGTTTTCCAGTCTATTTGGCATATTCTACGTCGGCACAAGGAGTCAAAATAAACTGCAGCTGTGGGCGTTTGAAGATTTGTACGTGAGGAAGAGAAACTGTTGTATTGTTCTTGATTGTAGCTAACTAGGAAAGGAAACTGGCATCCGTTTGGTAAATTCTCCGAATGACGTAGGCAATTTCGATAATTTAAAATAAAACTTTTGTTGATTATATCACCAATTTTTTGTTGAATATCAACTGAATGATCGAAGTGGTCTCGGTTGTCTTTTATTCTGATGTAGACGGTGTCGATTAATGGTTTTGTTAGCATTTGTTCTGTCTATGACGATTCATTCAAAGATATTACTTAAATCTGAAATACATTTCTCCGAAGTGAATTTCCCAACGTCATCAGATTCGAGACTGGCGAATGGACACTGAGCTAACATATACTTCAAGGTATTTCTGTTTGGAAGAGACTTACAGGAAATTTAAATGTATAAAAGCCCTTAAAGATATGTATTTGTAATTTTTTAAACATAATTTTCCTCATAAATTTTAAATCTAATAACTGAGCCCTTACCAAAATCTGTTGGCACAATTTGACACAAACGAAATTGGTGAAGTAATAGGGAAACGTTTTGAGCAATTTAACCACAGAAAACTGTGACAAAACTCTGCTTCCATAGAATCTGTTTCCACAGTTTGACGTCAAAGCAGAGTCAAGCACGTAGAAGTGAAATGTTTTGTTCGATTTAACCACAGAAAACTTTAACAAAGTATACTTGCACTATTTAAATACAAATTCTAGTAAAAATACACAAGGAAAGCCACAGAGGACGTTGACTAAGAAATATTTACAAACAGGTTCGAAGAACAGGATGACCTGATGTTGAAAACTTTGTATTATATGCTTTAACATCGATATTACTGTAAACCCTCATGCAAAAGGTAAAAGACAAATTTATCTGCTTCACATTTTTGCGCAGATATTTGTAACATCAAAATAAATCTAGAAACGGTACTGTTCTCAGTATCTTGGAGCGGTCGCCTATTTGGAAATGCCCAAGCTGCAAGTAAATGCCGTGCGACAATACAAGAAAGAGACAATACTGGAAATTTTCTGAGAACATTTAATGAGTGTGGCCCTTATCAGGACCGGAAAAGCGTTCACCGGCAAATACCGTGAAAGTTAAGTAGTGTTGCAGTACCTAAAAGTACTTCTAGACACATGTTTTATGATCCGGCTGGATGTCTGGTGTACCTTCGTGTGGATGCAGAGAAATAAGTAGATTTGTCGAAAGCGCAGAGGTGAGTTGTTTTTGAAATGTTCAGAATTGTCTTGTTGTATCTGCCGCAACACCATGGTAACTGGCTTACGTGGAAATCACACTATTAGATAATCGATTACGTATGACTAATTGCGCAACAACAAGAAAATTGGCGTGCCTGAATTCTAAGCGATGAGTTGACACAACGTGGTAAACGCAAGTCCTGAAGTCGGCGTAGCAAGACGGACAAGTGTAGAGAGCGACAGCAATCACCAGTAGCGCACAGAGCAAACGTGTGATGTGAACGGCGGGGGAATTTTGAGGTGATTATATACATGTGCAGTCACTAGGTCGCACGCCTGTGGTCAACGTTAATTTTGCTTGCATTCGCCGGCAAATACTGAGAAAGTTAAGTAGAGTTGCAGTGTCTAGAAAAACTTCTAGACACGTGTTGGAAGTTCTAGCTGGTTGGCTGGTGAATCTTCGCGTGGGTGCACCGGAATAATTAGATTTGTCGAAATCGGTGGAGGGAGTTTCTGTTCGTAGGCTTAGAATTATCTTGTTAAAGATCTGCGGCAGCACCATGGTGGTTGGCACACGAAGAAATCCGACTAATAGATAATCGATTACATATGACTAGTTGGGCAGCAACGATATGGTTTGCGTGACTGAAGTCTAAGCGACGAGATATCACTCCGCATGTTAAATGCAAGTCCAGAAGTCAGCGAAGGTAGACAGTCATATATAGAGAGAGACAGCAATTACCCATAACGCACAGAACAGAAGTGTCAAGTGTGTTGCACGGTAAATGCAACTTGCTTATATAATTGTGCAGGCGCAAGTTTGCGCGCCATTGGTCAACGGTAAATTTTGCTTGTTTTAATCAGTAGAGTGCAATAAAATTTGAATTTCATTTGGGCAATATTTCGGCGAATTAATTTGAGAAACTACACTAATGCCTATGTAAACGCCCCGGCTTCAAGTAAATGCCGTACGACGTTACAAACTCGGTTAAGGTGCTCTGAATAGAGATTAGTTACTGATATGGGGGCCCTTAAGAGGGCCTTGGCGGCGTTCGCGTAAGTTATATATATATGTAAGTTGATGTTCTGTTCCTTGGGTGGACTCTGGTTGTGGTTCCTGCTGTTGTTATCATGTGTGGACAATTTGGTTGAAGTTCTGCATTAATTGGCTCGTCTTGCTGGCTGAAGTGCAACACGGTGAGTCACGAATTTTGCCAATTGTTGGTGAAAAAAATCATTATCCAGCGTAGGTATTGACAGCCGACAGCACGCACATGTGTAACACGAGGCAGAACGCAGATACGACCAACTGACTTGCATGGTAAATTACCGTGCTTAAATAGCATGCAATGTGTTGTAACGACACAAATCAATCGCCGACATATTGCGTAAATTAAATTCAAATTTATTTACGTTGCACCAATGAGAAAAAAGCAAATTGCCGTTTAACCACGTTTAACCACGTTTAACCAATAGTATGCAAGTACACATATTGCATGCTATTTAAGCACGGTAATTTACCATGCAAGTCAGTTGTGGCATTTGCCTTCTACCTGCTTCACGCGTGTGCGTTCTGTCGGCTGTCAATACGTGTGCGCTCTGTCGGCTGTCAATACCTACTCATCTTGTTGCGGGATACCGGAGAGACGAGCCAATTGAGTGCAGGACCTGCAGGACACCATCCACAACGCGATCACAGCTCAACCACGGGAGCAAAAACTCAACCAGAGTCCACCCAAGGCTCTAGGACATCTTCAACTCTGAAGACTTCAGGCGAACGCATTACCCGGCCCTCTTAAGGGCCCCCATATCAGTAACTAATCTCTATTCAGAGCACCTTAACCGAGTTTGTAACGTCGTACGGCATTTACTTGAAGCCGGGGCGTTTACAAAATTGGCGACCGCGCCAGGATATTGATTATTTTTCTGATTTTTTTTGGTATAAATAAATTGACTTTCTTCTTCATTTGTTTGGGATAAATCGACTAACATTTGCGTTTTCTTTACCCTGATCCTGGTTTTTCTGGGAATTTTGTTGGGCATATATTCGTGAATTTGTGGTGTGAGCATAATAATAATTCATTGGC